>CAUYQU010037613.1:0-151943 GCA_963574635.1 Cheracebus regulus
TTTTTTTTTTAAACAATTTTTTTTTTTTTTTTAATAAAGACGGGGTTTCACCATGTTGGTCAGGCTGGTCTTGAACTCCCGACCTCAGGTGATCCGCCCGCCTTGGCCTCCAAAGTGCTTGGATTACAGGCGTGAGCCACCATGCCCGGCCTTTTTTTTTGTTTTAAAGACGGGGTTTCACCATGATGGCCAGGCTGGTCTTTAACTCCTGACCTCAGGTGATCCACCCGCCTTGGCCTCCCAAAGTGCTAGGATTGCAGGTGTGAGCCACCTCGCCTGGCCTTTTTTTTTTCTTTAAGAAAAAGAAAGAGTATATTTGGCTGGGCCCAGTGCCTCACGCCTGTAATCCCAAAACTTTGGGAGGCCAAGGCAGGCGGATCACAAGATCAGGAGTTCAAGACCAGCCTGGCCAGCATGGCGAAACCCCGTCTCTACTAAAAATACAAAATATTAGCCGGGCGTCGTGGCAGGTGCCTGTAATCCCAGCTACTTGGGAGGCTGAGGCAGGAGGATTGCTTGAACCCGGGAGGTGGAGGTTGCAGTGAGCCGAGATCGCACCATTGCACTCTCGCCTGGGCAACAAGAGCAAAATTCTGTCTCAAAAAAGAAAAAAATAGAGTATATTTATACTTGACTATGAATCCCAGCTCTGCTACTTACTAGCTGTAGAATCTTGGGCATGTTATTCAATCTTTCTAGGACTATTTTCTCCTCTGTAAAATGGGAATAACAGTATCTATACGTTGGATTTTGTGAGAATTAAATAAAGTTAATACTTCTTCGGCTGGTGCCAATAATTGTTAACTATATACTATTTATTAAGAAACATTTTATTTTCTGAGACATTTCTACTTCCAATAAATGTTTCTAACGATTAAGCATATTATTATTCTTTCAATTGACAATGGATTTTATTATTTATTTTTGTTTTTGAGATACGTTCTCCTCTGTTGCCCAAGCTGGAGTGCAGTGGCTCGATCATGGCTCACTGCAGCCTCAACCTCCTGGCCTCAAGTGATCCTTCCACTTCATTCTCCCTAGTAGCTGGGACTAAAGGTGTGAGCCACTTCGCCCAGCTCATTTTTATATTTTTTGTAGAGATGGGGGTCTCCCTATGTTGCCCAGACTGGTCTGGAACTCCTGGGCTCAAGTGATCTTCCGGCTTTGGCTTCCCAAATTGCTAGGATCACAGGCATGAGCCACCATGCCTGGCCAGGATTTTTTTTTTTTTTTTTTTTTTTTGAGACAGGGTCTCACTCTGTCACCTAGACTGGAGTGCAGTGGCATAATATCGCCAGATTTTTTCTTTAGATAAAATTCACATATCCTAAGATTCACCCTGTTAAACTGTGCAGTTCACTGGTTTTTAGCATATTTACAAAGACATGCATTTATCACCACTATATAACTTCCCAGTATTTTAATAACCTCAATGGGTTTTCATAATTGGTGGGTATAAATATTTAGAATGTAAGATTAAGGCTGGGTGCCGTTGCTCACGTCTATAATCTCAGCACTTTGGGAAACCAAGGCAGGAGGATTACTTGAGGTCAGGAGTTCAAGACCAGCCTGGCCAAAACGGTGAAAACTCATGTCTACTAAAATTAAAAAAAAAAAAAAAGATCCAGCACAGTGGCTCACACCTGTAATCCCAGCACTTTGGGAGGCTGAGGCAGGCAAATAACGAACTCAGGAGATTGAGACGATCCTGGTCAACATGGTGAAACCCCGTTTCTACTAAAAAATACAAAAAAATAGCCGGGTGTGGTGGCATGCATCTGTAGTCCCAACTACTCAGGAGGCTGAGGCAGGGGAACAGCTTGAACCCGGGAGGCAGAGGTTGCAGTGAGCCGAGATTGCACCACTGCACTCCAGCCTGGCAACAAAGCAAGACTCTGTCTCAAAAAAAAAAAAAAAAAAAATTCGCTGGGTGTGGTGGCACACACCTGTAATCCCAGCTACTTGGGAGGCTGAGGCACGAGAATCGCTTCAACTCAGGAGATGGAGGTTGCAGTGAGCTTAGATTTTGCCACTGCACTGCAGCCTAGGCGACAGAGCACAATTCTTGTCTCAAAAAAGAAAAAAGGAAAAAAAGAACATGGCCGGGTGCAGTGGCTCACCCCTGTAATCCCAGCACTTTGGGAGGCCGAGGCAGGCGGATCACCTGAGGTCGGGAGTTTGAGATCAGCCTGACCAACATGGAGAAACCCTGTCTCTACTAAAAATACAAAATTGGCTGGGCGTGGTGGCACATGTCTGTAATCCCAGCTACTCGGGAGGCTGAGGCAGGAGAATCGCTGGAACTCAGCAGGTGGAGGTTTTGGTGAGAGATCGCTCCATTGCACTCCCACCTGGGCGACAAGAGTGAAATTCTGCCTCAAGGAAAAAAAAAAAGAATGTAAGATTAAAGGAAATACCTCCAGTTTTCACCATCACTGAACTAATGCATACATTTATTGAAACATAACTTCCTATTTTAGGTAAATTGTTGTACCTATAATTTACGTGATATAAAACATGTATTCATTTAAATTTTATTTACATATTCAATAAACAAATAATCTAAATTCTATTTTTCTTTTTTTTGAGATAGAGTTTGACTCTGTTGCCCAGGCTGGAGTGCAATGGCACAATCTCAGCTCACTGCAACCTCTGCCTCCCGGGTTCAAGCGATTCTCCCTACTTCACCCTGCTGAGTAGCTGGGATTATAGGCATGTGCTACCATGCCCAGGTAATGTTTGCATTTTTCAGTAGGGTTTTTGCCATGTTGGCCAGGCTGTTCTCGAACTCCTGACCTGCAGTGATCAGCCCGCCTTGGCCTCCAGAAGTGCTGGGATGACACCGTGAGCCACCGCACCTGGCCCAGAAAACCTAAATTCTTATTTGTTCACCTCTCCTTACATTTTTTTTTTCTCCTTTGAAATAGCTGTTTATGAAAAACAAACAACCCTATTAAAAAGTGTCCAAAGGACATGAACAGATACTTCTCAAAGGAAGACATACATTCGGCCAACAAACATGGAAAAAAGCTCAACATCACTGATCATTTGAGGAATGCAAATCAAAACCACAATGAGATACCATTTCACACCAACCAAAATGGTGATTATTAAAAAATCAAAAAACAATAGAAGCTGGCGCAGTTATGGAGAAAAAGCAATGCTCTTACACTATTCCTGGGGGGTGTTAATTAGTTCAACCATTGTGGAACACAGTGTGGCAATTCCTCAAAGTCCTAGAGGCAGAAATACCATTTGACCAAGCAATCTCATTACTGGGTATATGCCCCCAACATATAAACCATTCTATTATAAAGATACATGCACGCATATGTTCACTGCAGCACGATTCACAATAGCAAGGACATGGAATCAACCCAAATGCCCATCAGTCATAGATTGGATAAAGAGAATGTTGTACATATATACCATGGAATATTATGCAGCCATAAAAAAACAAGATCATATTCTTTGCAGAGATAAAATAAAGCTGAAAGCCATTTTCCTCAGCAAACTAACGCAGGTATAGAGAACTAAATACCGCATATTCTCACTTGTAAGTGGGAGCTGAATGGTGAGAACACATGGACACATGTAGGGGAACAACACACACTGGGGCCTGTCCGAGGGTTGGGTGGTGGAAGGAGGGAGATCATCAGGAAGAATAGCTAATGGATGCTGGGCTTAATACCTAGGTGATGGGATGATCTGTGCAGCAAACTGCCATGGCACACAGTTTACCTATGTAAGAAACCTGCACATCATGCGCATGCGCCCTGGATAAAAGTAAGAAAAAAAGTCACAGAGAAATTATCACCTCAATGAATTCCTTTCTTCACTTCATATTGCCCCTCACTTTCCCTATTTTCCCTCGTTTCTTCATTTTCAATATTTATTTTCTAAGTAATCTACCTTGATGACTACTTAGAAGTATTCTATTTTTTTTTCTTTTTTTTTTCTTTTTTTTTCTTTTTTTTTTTAAAGATGGGGTTTCACCATGATGACCAGGGTGGTCTTGAACTCCTGACCTCAGGTGATCCACCCACCTCAGCCTCCCAAAGTGCTAGGATTACAGGCGTGAGCCACCGCGCCCGGCCCTAGAAGTATTCTAAAGTGAGCTTGGCTTCTCAGTATTCGTCATTGTGGCTTTCATATTATCCTTTCACTTCTCCTTACTATACTTTTGCATAATAGCTGTCTAATAAGTTTTAATGGAAATATATTTATTGCAAACAAAAAAATAGCTCTTTATGATAAAATCTGTATAGAAATGCATGGAGAAAAAAAATCATTCAACTGCTTTTTAACATGATGAAAAGTGGGTTAAGAGGGTCTCAAAAATCTTTAAATTTTAAAATACTGATTTATCAGTAACCAGGGTTTTCTTGGATCTGCTTCTTTAAAAAAAAAAAAACAGCAAACTTTGGATGAGCTTTTTTTTTTTTTCTTTTCTTTTCTTTTTTGAGACGGAGTCTCCCTCTGTTGCCCAGGCTGGGGTGCAACAGTGCGATCTCAGCTCACTGCAACCTCCGCCTCCTGGGTTCAAGCGATTCTCCTGCTTCAACCTCCCAAGTTCCGAGTAACTGGGATTACAGGTGCCTACCACCACGCCCAGCTAATTTTTGTATTTTTAATAGAGATGGGGTTTCACCATGTTGGTCAAGCTGGTCTCAAACTCTTGACCTCAGGTGATACACCTGCCTCAGCCTTCCAAAGTGCTGGCATTACAGATGTGAGCCACTATGCCCGGCTTACAATTCGTGAATTTTATACATAAATTTAATCTCGATAAAGCTTTAAAAACAAAAAGAGTATGCTCATACTTGACTATGAATCCCAGCTCTGCTACTTACTAGCTGTAGAAACTTGGGCATGTTATTCAATCTTTCTAGGACTGTTTTCTCACCTGTAAGGTGGGAATTACAGTATCTACCTTATTGGATTGTGTGAAAATTAAAATTAAAACTTGACCGGCTGCTGCCAACAATTGTTAACTATATTATTTTTATTAATAAATGTTTTTTTTGTGACGTTTCTACTTCCAATAAATGTTTCTGATGATGAAGCATATTGTTATTCTATTGACAATGGATTTTATTATTTATTTTTATTTTTGAGACAGGGTCTCCTCTGTTGCCCAGGCTTGTAGCTCAATCACGGCTCACTGCAGCCTCAACCTCCTAGGCTCAAGTGGTCCTTCCACCTCAGTCTCCGTCGTAGCTGTGTTTACAGGCATAAGCCACTGCGCCAGGCCAATTTCTGTATTTTCTGTAGAGATGGCATCTCTCTATGTTGCCCAGGTTTGTCTGGAACTCCTGGGTTCAAGCGATCCTCCAGCTTTGGCCTCCCAAATTGCTGGTATTACAGGCAGGAGCCACTGCGCCTGGCTTGGATTTTTTTTTTTTTTTTTTTTTTTTTTTGACATGGAGTTTCGCTCTGTTGCCAGGCTCAAGTTCAGCGGCACAATCTCGGGTCATTGCAATTTTGACCTCCCAAGTTCAAGCGATTCTCGTATCAGAGTCTCCCGAGTAGTTTGGGTTACAGGCAGGTGCCACCACACCCAGTTAATTTTTGTATTTTTAGTAGAGACAGGGTTTCACCATGTTGGCCGGGGTGGTCTTGATCTCCTGACCTTGTGATCTGCCCGCCTTGCACTCCCAAAGTACTGGGATTACAGGCATGAGCCACCGTGCTCAACCTTGATTTTTTTATTTAGATAAAATTCACATGTCCTAAGATTCACCCTATTATACTGTACAATTCACTTGTTTTTAGTGTATTTACAAAGATGTGCAATCATCACTACTAAATAATTCCCCAGCATTTTAATCACGTCAGTGGGTTTTCTTAATTGGCTGGTATAAATATTTAGAATATAAGATTAAGGCTGAGCCGTGGCTCAGGCCTGTGATCCCAGCACTTTGGGAGGCTGAGGCAGGTGCCTTAGCTGAGGTCAGGAGTTTGAGACCAGCCTGGCCAACAAGGTGAAACCTTGTCTCTACTAACAATACAAAAACAATTAGCTGGGTGTGGTGGCGCACACCTGTAATCCCAGCTACTTGGGAGGCTGAGGCATGAGAATTGCTTGAACCCAGGAGGCAGAGCTTGCAGTGAGCTGAGATTGTGCCACTGCACTCCATCCTGGGTGACAGAGCCCAGACTCCATCTCAAAAAAAAAAAAATGTAAGATTAAAGGGAATACCTCCAGTTTTCACCATCACTTAACTAATGCATGCATTTATTGAAGCATAACTTCCTATTTTAGGTAAATTATTATACCTATAATTTCCATGATACAAAACATGTATTCATTTAAATTTTACTTAAGTATTCAACGAACACAGAAATAACCTAAATTCTACTTTTTTTTTTTTTTTTGAGATGGAGTCTGGCTCCGTTGGTTGCCCAGGCTGGAGTGCAATGTCGCAATCTCAGCTCACTGCAACCTCTGCCTCTCAGGTTCAAGCGATTCTCCAGCATCAGCCTCTGGAGTGGCTGGGATTACAGGCGTGTGCCACCATGCCCAGGTAATGTTTGCATTTTTTAGTAGAGATGAGGTTTCGCCATGTTGCCCAGGCTGTTCCTGAACTCCTGACCTGCAGTGATCAGCCCGCCTTGGCCTCCAAAAGTGCTGGGATGACACTGTGAGCCACCACACCTGGCCCAGAAAACCTAAATTCTTATTTATTTATTTATTTATTTATTAATGATGGGGTTTCACCATGATGGCCAGGCTGGTCTTGAACTCCTGACCTCAGGTGATCCACCCACCTCGGCCTCCCAAAGTGCTAGGATTATAGGCGTGAGCCACCACACCCGGCCTAAACCTGAATTCTTATTCACCTCTCCTTACATTTTTTTTTCCTGCTTTGAAATGCTGTTTATAAAAAACAAACATCCCTATTAAAAAGTGGCCAAAGGACATGAACAGATACTTCTCAAAGGAAGACATAAATTCGGCCAACAAACATGGAAAAAAGCTCAACATCACTGATCATTTGAGGAATGCAAATCAAAACCACAATGAGATACCATTTCACACCAACCAAAATGGTGATTATTAAAAAATCAAAAAACAATAGAAGCTGGCGTGGTTATGGAGAAAAAGCAATGCTCTTACACTATTCCTGGGGGGTGTTAATTAGTTCAACCATTGTGGAACACAGTGTGGCAATTCCTCAAAGTCCTAGAGGCAGAAATATCATTTGACCAAGCAATCTCATTACTGGGTATATACCCCCAACATATAAATCATTCTATTATAAAGATACATGCATGCATATGTTCACTGCAACACGATTCACAATAGCAACGACATAGAATCAATCCAAATGCCCATCAGTCATAGACTGGATAAAGAAAATATTGTGCATATGCACTGTAGACTACTATGCAGTCATAGAAAGGAACAAGATCATACCCCCTGCAGGGACATGGATGGAGCTGAAAGCCATTATCCTCAGGAAACTAACGCAGGAACAGAAAACTAAATACCGCATATTCTCATTTATAAGTGGGAGCTGAATGGTGAGAACACATGGACACATGCAGGGCAACAACACACACTGAGGCCTGTCCGAGGGTTGGGGGTGGGAGGAGGGAGATCATCAGAAAGAATAGCTAATGGATGCTGGGCTTAATATCTAGGTGATGGGATGATCTGTGCAGCAAACCGCCATGGCACGCACACAGTTTACCTACGGCATGCGCCCTGAACTTAAAGGTCAGAAAAAAAAAGACGTAGCAGAGAAGTTATCACCTTAATGAATTCCTTTCTTTACTTCTCATACTGTCCCTCATTTTCCCTAATTTCCCTCATTTTTTTCATTTATAATATTTATTTCCTGATCTACCTTGACGACTACTTAGAAGTATTCTAAAGTGAGCTTGGCTTCTCAGTATTCCTCATTGTGGCTTTCATATTACCTTTTCACTTCTTACTATACTTTTGCATAATAGTTGTCTAATACGTTTTTATGAAAATAAATTTATTGCAAACAAAAAGAGGAAATAGCTCTTAATAATAAAATTTGTATAGAAATGAAGAAAAACAAAAAAATCACTCCACTGCTTTTTAACACGACGAAAAGTGGGTTAAGAATGTCTCAAAAATCTTTAAATTTTAAAATACCGAATTATCGGTAATCGAGGTTTTCTTGGATCTGCTTCTTTAAGAAAAAAAAAACCCCAGCTAACTAAGGGCACTGTGACGACACCTAGCTAAATTCACTCGGAACGTAGTCAAACGTCACCAAGGCCCACCTCCCCGGCCCTAGAAACCGGTCTCTGGGAACAAGCTAGGAACTGATTTTGTTAGCCTTGCCCCTCTGAGCCCTTCACCAAACTCCCGCGCGGGGGCGCCCGCCCCGCTACCCGCCGGGGCTCAGCACGCGGTCTTCTTCCAGGCAAGAGCCCCGTCATTGGTGGGCGCCCCCAGAGCCGATCTCGCCTAATTAAATTACAAACCTCGGTATTCAAAAAAAAAAAAAGGGGGGGGCGGGGAGGACACTCCTTTTCTGTTCTCACAGCATAGCCGATTCCCAGGTTTCGGGAAACTCCACAGGAAGCGGAAATGGTCTCTCCCTGGCCGGCGCGCGCGCCGGGTTGCATCACCCGCCTCGCACTGGGGAGGGGTATGATGGCTGCCCTCAGTATTGCCTGCACAAATATCTACCAGGTCTGCAACTAATAACTCCCGCAACCACCATGTTTTCTAGTAAGCCTGCCGGCAGGCACTGTACAAAATCAAGCAGAGAGACGTCCAAGCAGTGAGGCCGCTGTTGCACTGGCCACCCTGAGCTCCCAGTCGGCCTTCCCGCCTCGGCTTCCTCGCCCCGCACTAGGACCCCTGCAGCCGATTAAGCGGCAGCCGGGGCGATTTCCTTCCTCTTTTGGCAAGATGGCGGGAGGAGAAGCTGGAGTGACTTTGGGGCAGCCGCATCTTTCGCGCCAGGATCTCACCACCTTGGTGAGGTTTCGCTTGGGGAGGTTGCAGAGTGAACTCGGAAGTGGAGATGACCGATCCTCCCGGGTGGCATTGGGATTAGTGTCGGGCTGTCGGGAGCATAGGTCTGGAGGGAGACCTGGAGCCGGGCGCCCTAAGCCATGCTTGCACCGCCTGTACCCAGGGCAGTCCACGATCAGGGTGCAGGGGTGTACGGTCTTGGCACTTCGATCTTCTGGAGGATTCGGCTGGAAAGTCTTGATGTTGGTTGTCATGGTTTCACCTTCTGAACGTCTGGGAAAGGGGGTGTCTTGTCTGCATTACTTTTAGTGCTCATGTTCCCAAGACGGGGGCTTCTGACCTCTAGATATCCCATAGTTGTATGGAGGTGGAGGTGTAGTCTGTTTTGTAATGATGCCGGGCTCTTACGGCTTCCCAGCCATAGGAGTACAAGGTTACTGATTGGTGAAAGACGCTTTAGAAGTAGAAGAAAACTATGCAGAGGGTGGTGAGATGTAGATTGCAAATATAAAGTCAAAGGAAAAGTTCTGATTTGTTTTATGTGGAGTGTTTTAAAATACTTCATTGCAGGATGTTACCAAGTTGACGCCACTTTCACACGAAGTTATCAGCAGACAAGCCACAATTAATATAGGTAAGAGTAACTTAAGAGACCTGACTTGCTTGATCTCCAGCAATGAACTTTGTCCTCACTTTTTGTGTGATTACCTGAATATGAGGATTCAGATATTCAAGAAATAGATATTAAGTCCCTGTGAATAAAGCATCTGCTAGATTTTTTGCAGGGTGGGGGGAAGCCCGAAGAATGCTGCCCATGTCTAGCTTACAGACTTGGTAAGAAGAAAAGATGGAGACATAGAAGTTTAATAGCATAAAGCAGTTATGTAGTCATACGTAGCAGAAGTTTAAGGAAGAGGTGAAAATGTGGCTATAGTTGCTACACAGGATTATTTAAAGAGCAGAATTTATGAAAGTTTTATTTGATGTGCAAGCTGTGATTAAGTCGATACTTTTTTCTTAATTGACACCTAGAACTTTAGAGGAGACGCTACGTTGACTGAGTGTAAGTTTTGGACATTTTGAGTTTGTACAAACAGCACAGTTAATAAGTAAGACTCCACCATGGGGCTTTTAAAAAGTTACACCATTGCAGTTGTTAAACTTGGGTTTCCTTATTTGTTCACAAGTCCCTTTTTGTTGTGTCAGGGCCCATCATACCTGTTTAATCTGGAAATGCTGGAAGATTCCTTAATATATAGAATTCTGGCCTGGTGCAGTGGCTTATGCCTGTAATCCCAGCACTTTGGGAGGCCAAGGCAGGTGGATCGCTTGGGCCCAGGAGACTAGCCTGGGCAACATAGCTATCTCTACAAAAAATGCAAAAAATTAGCTGTGCATGGAAATGCATGCCTGTAGTCCCAGCGACTAAGAAGGCTGAGGTGGGAGGATTGCTTGAGCCCAGGTGGTTGAGGTTGTAGTGAGCTGTGATCAGGCCGTTGCACTCCAGCCTGGGAAGCAGAAGGAGATCCTGTCTGGCCCAGAGTATGTTTTTGAAATAAAGTTGTTAGTTACATAGAAGGTTCTCGTCAGTCCTATATGAGAACTATGGATATATGGAAGAGGAAAAATTGAAGTCACTGTTGGTTCTATGTTGATATTTACAGTGAGTTATGGCTTTGGGTTTTTTTTTCTTTTTGAGATGGAATCTTGCTCTGTCGCCAGGCTGGAGTGCAGTGGCGCGATCTCTGCTCACTGTAACCTCTGCCTCCCGTGTTCAAGTGATTCTCTTGCCTCAGCCTCCTGAGTAGCTGGGACTACAGATGTGCGCCACCATGCCCAGCTAATTTTTGTATTCTTAGTAGAAATGGGGTTTCACCATGTTGGCCAGGATGGTCTCGATCTCTTGACCTCGTGATCTCCCCACCTCAGCCTCCCAAAGTGCTGGGATTACAGGTGTGAGCCACCGTGCCTGGCCAGCTGTGGGTTTTCTACTCTTAACACTATTTGAAAAAATATTTGTGTGTAATTAAATACACAGGAATTAATCTTTTGTACTTTGTCTGTAGGTACAATTGGTCATGTAGCTCATGGGAAATCCACAGTTGTCAAAGCTATTTCTGGAGTTCACACGGTCAGGTTCAAAAATGAACTAGAAAGAAATATTACAATCAAGCTTGGATATGCTAATGCTAAGGTGAGCTGAGTACTGTGGAACAAGGAAGTATTTAATTGTTGTGCAGATAACAAATCAAAATGTTTTTTATTGAAATTTTAGATTTATAAACTTGATGACCCAAGTTGCCCACGGCCAGAATGTTACAGATCTTGTGGGAGCAGTACACCTGATGAGTTTCCTACAGATATTCCAGGGACCAAAGGGAACTTCAAATTAGTCAGGTGACTTCTTTTTTGCTAAAAGCACTGCACTATGTTTTATTGTCTTCTGTTTTGTGCTTTGAAATATTGAGGTATTAAACAATGAACTTAATTGCTCAGTGGTTTTGTTGTTTTTCTGTTTTATGTTTTTATGGTAAATCTGAAAAGTCAAGCATGTAAACCTAAGTTAAAATACTTACATGCAGTTTCTCCAAACTAAAAGTATCATGCAAACAAAATAGAGAAACAACTCATTGTATTGAAGGGATTCTTTTTCTAGGCTTCCTGAGTTTCTTTTAAACAGTGCTGTTTTTGTATATTAAATAGGAGAGAACAGAGCCATTTCTAATCACTTCTCTAAAACACTTGAACTTGTTCCCCATCTATTTTCTGAATATGGTTGCATACCTGTTTTTTATTTTTTTTTATTTTTTTTTATTTTTCTTTTTTAAGAGACCAGTTTTCACCATGTTGGTCAGGCTGGTCTTGAACTCCCAACCTCAGGTGATCTGCCTGCCTTGGCCTCCAAAGTGCTTGGATTACAGGCGTGAGCCACCACACCCGACCCACATACCTGGTTTTTTATCAGAGGATACTGACATCTGTCTAGTAATGTTTCTGGGGACTGGAGATGCCCTACAGGGAATTTTCAGATTGGGGCAGGGCTGGGATCAGGGATAGACAAGTGAGGCCTTCACCTCATGCCCAAAATTTAAATGGGCCTGGGGGTGGCAGGTATGCCAAAAAACTCAAGTGGTTAGAATAAATTATTTATTTATTTATTTTGAGGTGGAGTCTTGCTCTGTCACCCAGGCTGGAGCGCAGTGGCGCAATCTTGGCTCATCCAACCTCCACCTCTGGTTCAAGTGATTCTCCTGTCTTAGCCTCTTGGGTAGCTGGAATTACAGGCACACACTGCCATGCCCAGCTACTATTTTATGTTTTAGTAGAGACGGGCTTTCACTGTTGCCCAGGCTGGTCTCGAACTCCTGAGCTCAGGCAATCCACCCGACTCGGCCTCCCAAAGTGCTAGGATCACAGGTGTGAGCCACTGCACCCAGCCAGGATAAATATTTTAATACAGTATCTTTTTTGAAATTAATGCAAAAAAAATGTGATAAACAGAATATCAGAAATGTAAATAAGGGCAGACTCAGTATTAATGAATTTTTTCCCTCTTACTTCAGTATCACTTTATGGCTCAGCATGGCATTGTATTTTGTTCATGATTGATTTTTGCATTAATTTTGACTTTTTAAAAATATTGAATATATATGTTTATCTTTTGTTTGTTGGTTGGTTTTTGAGACAGTCTTGCTCTGTCACCCAGGCTGGAATGCAGTGGCATGATCTCGGCTCACTGCAACCTCTGACTCCCGGGTTCAAGCAGTTCTCCTGCCTTAGCCTCCTGAGTAGCTGGGATTACAGGCATGCGCCACCATGCCCAGCTAATTTTTGTATTTTTAGTAGAGACGGAGTTTTTACCTTGTTGGGCAGGATGGTCTCGATGTCCTGACCTCGTGATCTGCCTGCCTCAGCCTCCCAAAGTGCAGGAATTACAGGTGTGAGCACTGTGCCCAGCCTAGTTTTTATATTTTTAGTAGAAGTGGGCTTTCACCATGTTGGCCAGGTTGGTCTTGAACTCCTGGCCTCAAGTGATCCACCCGCCTCAGCCTCCTAAAGTGTTGGGATTACAGGCATAAGCCTCCGTGCCTGGCCATTTACTTTGATGACTGAGTTTTTGACGTTCTCTTAAATTTTGCATTTTGCCTCACTGTAGTCCTGGCCCTTAATAGCGGATCAGCAAACTTTTTCCATGAAGGGCCAGATAGTAAATGTTTTCAGCTTTGCAGGCCATAGAGTTTCTGTCACTTCTGTTCTTCTATTACAGAAGCAGATGTAGACAATATGTGTGTAAATAGGTGTGGTGGTAGGCCAGATTTGGCCTAAGGGCTGACCCCTCTTTTAGATCACGACAGTGTGAGCATACAATTAAAAAAATTATGGCTCTGAATTGAATACCATAGTCGTGTTTTAAAAAGTGCTGCCGTCTCCACCTCAAATGGGCAAGTCTAGTTTTTCAAGGTGCTAGAGCTATTTTTGGAAATTTTTTTTTTTTTTGAGATAGTTTTGTTGCCCAGGCTGGAGTGCAATGGCGTGATCTTGGCTCACTGCAACCTCCACCTCCTGGATTCAAGTGATTCTCCTGCCTCAGCCTCCTGAGTAGCTGGGATTACAGGCATGTGCCACTACACACGGCTGATTTTGTATTTTTAGTAGAGATGGAGTTTCACCATGTTGGTCAGGCTGGTCTCAAACTTCTGACCCCAGGTGGTCCACCTGCCTCGGCCTCCCAAAGTGCTGGGATTACAGGTGTGAGCCACCTCGCTCAGCCAGAAAATTGTTTTTTCAGATTTAACGTAGTTTTTATAAGTCATTATAAGTTTTAACTTTCAAATAAATGCGATTCTCAGAATATACTCTGTACTATTATTCTATACCATATTCACTTTGATTGGATTGGGGGTTTCTTTATCTTCCGTTCTGCACATAACTAATTGAATTTGCTTTGTAATCTGTAGTGGTTTTAATCTCAGCTAGTGAACTTACTTCTAAGTTCTAGAAACACCAAGCCCTGTACCAATTTTATAGCGATAAGATTATTTCCTAAATTGATTTAACTTTAAGAAATCTATAGCATGTGGGGGGTGGGGAGTTGGGGAGAGATAACATGGGGAGAAATGCCAGATATAGGTGATGGGGAGGAAGGCAGCAAATCACACTGCCATGTGTGTACCTATGCAACAATCATGCATGTTCTTCATATGTACCCCAAAACCTAAAATGCAATTAAAAAAAAAGAAATCTATAGCATGTTTAAGTAGTAATTCATGTTAAAACTGATTGTTATTTCTTAATTGTTAGACATGTTTCCTTCGTTGACTGTCCTGGCCACGATATTTTGATGGCTACTATGCTGAATGGTGCAGCAGTGATGGATGCAGCTCTTCTGTTGATAGGTAAATACCTCACAATTCGTCTGGACAAAAGAACGTGGAACAAATCCGAGATGAAATATTTAAAGGGGAACTAAGGCCTTTAAGGACCATATCTATTACCTATGGCTGACGTGAATAGGAACTAACATATCATCCAAGATGACTTTCCTACCTACCAGCTATCACAAAATACTCAAAAAGATAGACTTGGGGCTGATGGCTTGTGAGAATTCTTGTGGTAGCATCTGAGAAAAAGAAAAAAAGTCATTGGTTCATTTTTCTCATTGAAATCATGTGAGGTTATTTATTTAGTTCTAAATGTACGTGTAAAACTATTTGTGTTGTGTGTTTGTGTGTGTGTGTGTGTGTCTGTGAACTGTCTACTGTTGATGTATTTAAGATACAAATACCATTCATAGTAAGTGCTGAAGTCTAGGAATAAGTGGAGTTTTCAAGGGTAGCATATGCTTTGTTTCCTATGTAAGCTATTGAGACTTCATTAAAAGCACCAGGCGAGGTGGGTCACACCTATAATCCCAGCACTTTGGGAGGCCGAGACAGGCGGATCACCTAAGGTCAGGAGTTCCAGACCAGCCTGACCAACATGGTGAAACCCTGTCTCTACTAAAAATACAAAATTAGCCGGACGTGGTGGTGCATGCCTGTAATCTAAGCTACTTGGGAGGCTGAGGCTGGAGAATTGCTTGAACCCAGGAGGAGGAGGTTGCTGGGAGCCAAGATTGCACCATTGCACTCCACCCTGGGCAGCAAAAGTGAGACTCTGTCTCAAAGCAACTGGGCATGGTGGCTCATGCCTGTAATCCTAGAGCCAGGAGTTTGAAACCAGTCTAGCCAACATGGTGAGACCCCGCCTCTACTAAAAATACAAAAATTAGCTGGGCGTGATGGGGCACGCCTGTAATCCCAGCTACTCAGGAGGCTGAGGCAGGAGAATCGCTTGAACCCAGGCGGCAGAAGTTGCAGTGAGCAGATAGGAGGCCACTGCACTCCAGTCTGGGTAACAGAGACAGAGTGAGACTCTGTCAAAAAAAAAAAAATTTTTTTTTTTTTTTAAAGCATGCCACATGGGTATAGTCAGGGCACTCGAACATCACAACTTGAGGAGGTTGATCATTAGAGTGCTCAACCAGACATGCCTCTTTCTTTATAATACACTGTTGGTTATCTTCACAGTCAGCATTCTTCCCTCTTGGTTGAAGAGTAGCCTCTGATATTCGTTAAAATTCTTAGATAGTATTAAGTGCTTTTTCTTAATTACTCTCTACCTCTCAGGAACTTGGCTGGGCCAGAGCATTTTGAAGACTGGATAGAGCTAGAGGGCTTTACCTTATACCTGAGTAAAAGCTGAGGGCAGACCCCGAGAAGCCAAACTTACTGATTTTAAGCTTCTTGCTTAGGACCAGGGCTGGGAGCCAGACAGTTGAGAGGTTCCAGTGAATGCAGGCAACAGGGTGAAGCAGGGCCAAAAGGTGGATGCCTGGCAATGATATCTAGGACTGTTGCCTTAAGTAGCTAGAACATTCAGAAGTCTCCTTTATTAGATGCCAGCTTTTTTGGGTGGTTGCGGGGTGTGGGTGGCAAAAGAGACTCATAAAATGTACCATTTTATGTATTTAAAGTGTACAACTTAGTGGCATTAAGTACATTCACAATTTTGTACAACATAGTGGTTGTAGTGTCACCACTATCTAATTCCAGAACGTTTGTATCACCGCAAAAGGAAACCCATGCCCATGAAGCGTCAGTCCCCATGTTTCCCTTCCCCACCCCCTAGCAACCTATAATCTGCTTGCTTTCTTTATGAATTTGTCTGCTTGTTCTGGGTATTTCCAGCTATTCTTAAATAGACCTTTTTATTCTTCATCAACTAGCTGGTAATGAATCTTGCCCTCAGCCTCAGACATCTGAACACCTAGCTGCTATAGAAATCATGAAACTGAAGCATATTTTGATTCTACAAAATAAAATTGATTTGGTAAAAGAAAGTCAGGCTAAAGAGCAATACGAGCAGATCCTTGCTTTTGTCCAAGGTAAGAAGCCATAATATGTAATAAATCTATGAATCACTTTGAGGGGCATTTACTCTGAATATCAGATGTTAAATTAACTTGTAATATATATTATCTAAAACACGGTAAACTTATGAGTCTTAAGCCTTAGCGCTCTACCTACTGCTTGTTAGCAACCTGATGTAACTAATAAAATCTATGTTTCTGAATTTAATATACTAAAGTATTTTTTTGCTGGCAGCAAGTTAAAATTGGGGTTGTATTCTGGAAACTATCAATCAGATTTAAAAAAAATAAATCTCAGTAATAGTAAAATGAGTAACATAATCTAAAAAAACTTGTCTTACAGTATTTGTTACTGAACAGCTACTTTCAGATTTGGAAGTGACAGTGATTTATTTAATCTCTATAATGTCGCTTTCTCTAATAGCTTAGAGACATGATATATCTTATCATTGACATTTTCTCTCTTAGTCTTGTTTTTCTTGTTAGAAAGGTTAATTTCTTGTGAACTCAGTTCTGTCATCACGAAAAGTAATATGTGATTTTGATTAAAGTCTAATTATGTTTGGTCTATTTCTTTGACTAGCTTGTTTGACATATAAGTAATACGGAGCAAATATATATGGCTGGGCATGGTAGCTCACACTTGTAATGCCAACACTTTGGGAGGCCGAGGCGGGCGGATCGCTTGAGTCCAGGGGTTCAAGACCAACGTGGGCCACATGGTAAAACTCCGTCTCTACAAAAAAATACAAAAAATTAGCTGGGATTGGTGGCACACACCTGTGTTCCCAGCTACTACTTAGGAGGCTGATGTGTGAGGATCGCTTGAGCCTGGGAAGTGGAGGTTGTAACGAGCCAT
The DNA here is from genome assembly GCA_963574635.1 of Cheracebus regulus. Classification (NCBI taxonomy): domain Eukaryota; kingdom Metazoa; phylum Chordata; class Mammalia; order Primates; family Pitheciidae; genus Cheracebus; species Cheracebus regulus. The sequence goes on from CAUYQU010037613.1 coordinate 17,236, forward strand.
GATTGTGCCACTGCACTCCAGCCTGGGTGAAAGAGCGGGATCCTGTCTCAAAAAAAAAAAAAATTAAATTAAAATTATATGTGCCAGCAGTCTTTGATTATCAGAGTCTGTAATTTTATCTTGACATTTATTGGGAGATTAATTACATGTTAGAAAACTTTTCAACTAGTAGAGTGCTCTTTCCCAGGAATGTTAGTATTTCCTTTATGTAAACAGGTTTATCATTGTACTAATATTAAGTATGTCAATTAATATAATTTAACAAATTTTCCCTTAAAGGGAATAGTATTCATTTTCAGGAGTAAAAACAAACATAGAATATTGCCAATTTTCTAAACAGAATTATCCACTTTGCACTTGTTGCTGCCATTTGTATGGGGTTTAGGCATCTATTTTATTATAGTAATCTTAATTGTTTTATATAACATACATAGAATAAATTTTATAAAACTGTAGAATTTTGATCTTTCTGAATTTTGTCATATAGGTACAGTAGCAGAGGGAGCTCCCATTATTCCAATTTCAGCTCAGCTGAAATACAATATTGAAGTTGTTTGTGAGTACATAGTAAAGAAAATTCCAGTACCCCCAAGAGACTTTACTTCAGAGCCCCGCCTTATTGGTAAGTGATAGAATTTACCATTAACTCTTAATGTGATCTTTTCCACATTGGTGATTCCTCTTTAAGGGTGTTTATTAATATTTCCTCTTTCTGCAGAGGTGATAATTCATACAGTTTTTTTTAAAATCAATTAATTCTGAGATTGTGTTGGCAGTACTAGATTGTATTACTGGATGAAGGATAGAGTCCTGAACACAATAAAAACTGTTAACCTAGGCTTGGCACCTATAATCCCAGCACTTTGAGAGGCTGAGGTGGGTGGATCACCTGAGGTCAGGAGTTTGAGACCAGCCTGATGACCAACATGGTGAAACCCTGTCTCTACTAAAAATACAAAAAATTAACTGGGCATGGTGGCGTGCGCCTGTAGTCCCAGCGTGCGCCTGTAGTCCTCAGGAGGCTGAGGCAGGAGAATTGCTTGAACTTGGGAGGCAGAGGTTGCAGTGAGCCAAGATCACACCACTGCACGCCAGCCTGGGCAACAAGAGCAAAACTGCATCTCAGAAAAACAAAAACAACTGTTAACCTTTCTGTGCTCAATACGTGGTGTGTGATCAAAATGGAATAATACAGTATTCTTTATGGAATCATAATGTTTCAGTCAGGGTGTTAGAACTTCCTGACTAAAACATTATATAGATGATTTTATTGTTCCATTAGAGAAGAACTGATACTTGTATAATTTGATCACCTAAGCTAGTGGTTCCTATCCAGGGATGTAGAAGCCTTTTCCAAACAGACGTTTGAGCTTGTCTGGGCCTTCATCTGGGCTCCTGGTGTTTAGTAGGAAATATTCTCTGAAGTGACTTAAGTGCAGGTCATGTAGTCCTAGTGTTGTTTTGTACTTATAAAGCTGAATTATTCTTAGAGGAGTCATATAATATAGAGGTATATAAAGAAAATGTTCATAATCTCTCTGTCTTCAAGTTCTAGTCCCTTGGCCCTAAAGTAAGCAAAGTTAACATTTGGTGTCCATTATTCCCACACTTTTCTCTTTGTTCATATCATCATGTATAAACATATACACAGGCTGGGCATGGTGACTTGCACCTGTAATCCCAACACTTTGGGATGCTGAGGCTGAGGTGGGAGGATTGCTTGAGGCTAGGATTTTGGGACCATCCTGGGCATCAAAGGAAGACCCCGTCTCTACAAAAACTAAAATATTATAGCTGGGTGCATTGGTGTGTACCTGTAGTCCCAGCTACTCGGTAGGCTGGAGCAGGAAGATTACTTGAGCCCAGGAGTTTGAGGTTGCAGTGAGCTATGATTGTGCCATTGCACTCCAGCCTCTGTGATAGAGGGGAAAAAAAAATCCATATACAGACGTTAATTTTTTTTTTATGGAAGTGGGGTTATATTATGCATGTAGTTTTTGTAACTATTCTTAACAGTATATGAGGGTTATTTTTCCAGATCATTACATATAACTCTACCATTAATAGCTGCGTGATACTCTGTTATACTGGTATACTATATATATACCACTTGTTAATAAACTTACTTTCATTGTTTCCATCATAAGTGAGGCTGCATAAACATTAGAGTAATAATAAATTTTGTTAGAAAGTCACCCCTTTGGTATAAATCTTATATTGCCACTATTTTAAAAAAGTTAACATGGAAAATAACATTTATTCTAAAGTTAAAATTAACACAACTGGCTTTAATTTGTTTTATTTTCTTTTAGTTATTAGATCTTTTGATGTCAACAAACCTGGCTGTGAAGTTGATGACCTTAAGGGGGGTGTGGCTGGTGGTAGTATCCTAAAAGGAGTATTAAAGGTAAAATGAGTTTTGATTGTTGTGATTTTGTTTTGTTTTGCTTTTGTTGTTTGTTTTACCTTTGTCTTAATCAGGAAAAAAAGTATTGACGATCCAGATTGAAAAATAAAAATTTTTCCATGGTTTCTGGTATTTGATACAGAGTTCTCTAAAAAATATTCTTTTTTTCCCTCTTCAAACTCTGTTCCCCTCACTCTTCTGGGCCTCTGATAGCCACCAATCCATTCTCTCCCTTTGTAAGATCCACCTTTTTAACTCCTGCATATACACATGAGTGAGAATGTGTGATATTTGTCTTTCTATGCCTGGCTTATTTCAGTTAACACAATGGCCTCCAGTTCTAGGTAAGTTGCTGCAAATGACAGAATTTCTTTGGGTTTTTTTGTGGCTGAATAATATTCGTGTGTGTGTGTGTGTGTGTGTAAACTGCATTTTCTTTTCTTTCTTTAGGTTGTTTTTTTGAGACACAGTCTCTCTCTGTCACCTAAGCTGGGGTGCAATAGCACCACCTCGGCTCACTGCAACCTCTGCCTCCTAGTTCAGGCAATTCTGCTGCCACAGCCTCCCAAGTAGCTGGGACTACGGGCACTTGCCACCTTGCTCAGGTAATTTTTTTTGTTAGAGATGGGGTTTCACCATGTTGGCCAAGCTGGTCTTGAACTCCTGACCTCAGGTGATCCACCCACCTTGGCCTCCCAAAATGCTGAGATTATAAGCGTGAGCCACCATGCCCGGCCCCTGATGGAAGTTTGATAGGTAAGTGATAATTTTGCTGTAACACAGTAATTTTAATTACTAATTATATGTTTACAGGTGGGCCAGGAGATAGAAGTAAGACCTGGTATTGTTTCCAAAGATAGTGAAGGAAAACTCATGTGTAAACCAATCTTTTCGAAAATTGTATCACTTTTTGCGGAGCATAATGATCTGCAGTATGCTGCTCCAGGTGGTCTTATTGGTAAGGATTTTCTTCTCATCTCTTCTAATTTGTGGCTATTTGTGGTACTTTTCGTGGGAGGTGGATTATCAAAAGGGGCATATTACAGATTTTTAATTGGCTATTTTAATAATAGAGTGGGGTGGGAGAACAGTCGTGGTTAAGCTCTTGTTTTGGGTTATAAGATGACTTCATGAGTTAAAAATTATTTTTAAACACAAAGGATACATTCTGGTCAGATATAGAGTAATTCCTTTTTAGCAATACAAAAAAATAAGTTTGATGACTTATCATTTAAGATACTTACCTACACTTAACGGTTTTGTTTGTACAGTTTTTGTGGTAGATAATAGTTCCCCTTTTTTGGGGGGTCGGGGGGAGATGGAGTCTTGCTGTGTCACCGATGCTGGAGTGCAGTGGCGCAATCTCAGCTCACTGCAACCTCTGCCTCCTGGGTTCAAGCAGTTCTCCTGCCTCAGCCTCCCAAATATCTGAGACTACAGGCACATGTTGCCACGCCCAGCTAATTTTTTATATTTTAATAGAGATGGTGTTTCACTGTGTTGCCCAGGCTGGTCTCAAACTCCTGAGCTCAGGCACCTCCCCTGCCTCAGCCTCTCAGAAAGTGCTAGGATTGCAGGTGTGAACAACCGTGCCCGGCCATGGTTGCTTTTATGTATATTTTGCAATAGTCCCTTACAACTTAGTTTATTACTGAATACCCCCAAAACTGAAAGATTCAGTGAGAATTAAAGGGGGTGTTGTACCTTTAGATTAAAGAAGAAAATGGTGAAGAAACAGTTTATTCTTCACCTAACAAGTTGTGTCTTTGGTTAAAAACTGTAAAAAGGAAATTTAAAAAAGACACGAAAAACAGTTTACCAGATTGGTCGGGTGCAGTGGCTCACACCTATGATCCCAGCACTTTGGGAGGCCAAGGTGGGCGGATCGCTTAAGCTCAGGAGTTCGAGACCAGCCTGGGCCACATGATGAAACCCTGTCTCTACAAAAATACAAAAATTAGCTGGGCGTGGTGGCAAATACCTGTAGTCCCAGCTACTTAGGAGACTGAGGTGGGAGGATTGCTTGAGCCCAGAGGTCAACACTACAGAGAGCCAAGATTGTGCCACTGCACTCCAGCCTGGGCGACAAGGGACCCTGTCTCAGAAAAAAAGAGGCTGGGCCTGGTGGCTCATGCCTGTAATCCCAGTACTTTGGGAGGCCAACTTGGGTGGATCACTTGAAACCAGCCTGGGTAACAGTAAGATGCCATTTCTCCAATAAAATAGTAAAATTAGCTGGATTTGGTGATATGTGCCTATAGTCCCATCTATCATTTTATCCTTTGTGTGCATGTATGTGGTAATCAAGGGAAATTTGGAAACTTTTTAAAAATTTAACTTAAGGAACTTGTAAAATTTGTTTTTTTTGAGGCAGAGTCTCACTCTGTCACCCAGGCTGGAGTGCAGTGCTGTGATCTTGGCTCACTGCAACCTCTGCCTCCTGGGTTGAGTTAATTCTCGTACCTCAGCCTCTGGAGTAGCTGAAACTACAGGCACATACCATTATGGCCAACTAATTTTTGTATTTTTAGTAGAGACGGGGTTTCTCCATGTTGGCCAGGCTGGTCTCAAACTCCTGGTTTTTTTTTTTTTAAGTAAGATGGGATTTCACCATGATGGCCAGGCTAGTCTTGAACTCCTGACCTCAGGTGATCCACCCACCTCAGCCTCCTAAAGTGGTAGGATTACAGGCGTGAGCCACCGCGCCCAGCCTCAAACTCCTGGTTTTAAGTGATCCGCCCTCCTTGGCCTCTCAGAGTGTTGGGATTACAGGTGTGAGCCAGCACACTTGGCCTAAGGAACTCTTTAAACATAGGAGAGAATGCCATATAGCCATCACTCAGCTTCAGCAATTATTAATGATTTACCAATCTTGACTGGGCGCGGTGGCTTGCACTTGTATTCCCAGGACTTTGGGAGGCCGAGGTGGGCAGATCACCTGAGGTCAGGAGTTCAAGACCAGCCTCGCCAACATGGTGAAACTCTGTCTCTAATAAAAATACAAAAATTAATCAGATGTGGTGGCACATGCCTGTAATCCCAGCTACTCGGGAGGCTAAGGCAGGAGAATCACTTGAACTCAGGAGGCAGAGGTTGCAGTGAGCCGAGATTGCACCACTGTACTCCAGCCTGGGTGACAGAGACTGTGTCTCAAAAGAAAAGTTTTCCTAATCTTGCTCTATATGTCTTCTTTCCTCCACTCCCCTAAAGACACAACTGGAATATTTTGTAATGAATCCCAGGAATCATACGTGGTTTTTTTGTTTTTGTTTTGTTTTGTTTTGTTTTTTGAGACAGAGTCTCACTCTGTCGCCCCAGCTGCGATCTCGGCTCACTGTAACCTCTGCCTCCTGAGTTGAAGTGATTCTCCTGCCTCAGCCTCTCAAGTAACAGGGATTACAGATGCCTGCCACCACACCCAGCTACTTTTTGTATTTTTAGTAGAGGTTGGGTTTTGCCATGTTGACCAGGCTGGTCTCAAACTCCTGACCTCAGGTGATCTGCCCACCTGGGCCTCCTAAAGTGCTGGGATTATAGGCGTGAACCACCACGCCTGGCCTGGCCCATATGTAGTCTTTAAGCTGTCTTTTTATTTTTTATTTTTTTAAAGACAGGGTTTCACCGTGTTGGTCAGGCTGGTCTTGAACTCTCGACCTCAGGTGATCCGCCCGCCTTGGCCTCCAAAGTGCTTGGATTACAGGCGTGAGCCACCATGCCTGGCCTTAGCTGTCTTTTTGATCAGTCTTCCAGGGGAGAAGTGGCATGCAAATATTTTGCAAGCTTCTCATTATGAATTTTCTATTCTTTCAGTTTTTAAGGATATTTTGAGTTCAATTATCTCTATTTGTCCTTTGTTTAGAATGTATTTTTATCGTTTTCCAGACCAAGTACCATCTCCTGCATTAAGTTCTCAGCCAAGCCATTATTCCTAGAAAATCAGGTTTCTAAACTCTTTGTTTAGAATTTAAATCAAGAGAATGTTTCTATTCTCATTTGCCCAGTCATCTCATGAGTGTACGTATCTATTTGTCTAGATAAAACAGGTATTTTCTTATGCCTATGTAGCTATTATATGAGTATGAAAATAAAAGTATGTAGGTACATGTTGTGCTTATTTGGCTTTGGGGTAACTAATTCACTTTTTTTTTTCTTTTTTCTTTTTTTTTGAGACAGAGTCTCACTCTGTCACCCAGGCTGTAGTGCAGTGGTGGGAACTTGGCTCACTGCAACCTCTGCCTCCTGGGTTCAAGCAGTTCTCCTGCCTCAGCCTCCAGAGTAGCTGGCACTACAGGCACGCGCCACCACACTCAGCTAATTTTTCGTATTTTAGTAGAGACGGGGTTTCACCATGTTGCTCAGGTTGGTCTCGAGCTCCTGACCTCCGGCAATCCACCTGTTGGCCTCCCAAAGTGCTGGGGTTACAGGCATGAGCCACCATGCCTGGCCAACTAATTCACTTTATAGGTGTTTTAGGAAATAAAACATTGAGCTATATACATCTTATTTTTATATTAGGAGTTGGAACAAAAATTGACCCCACTTTGTGCCGGGCTGACAGAATGGTGGGGCAGGTACTTGGTGCAGTCGGAGCCTTACCTGAGATATTCACAGAATTGGAAATTTCCTATTTCCTGCTTAGACGACTTCTAGGTGTACGCACTGAAGGAGACAAGAAAGCAGCAAAGGTAAATGCTTTTTATAATTCCTGTTTCTAAAAATGTGACAAATGGGAGTGTTAAACTAGCTTTGAGCTTTATTCTTTTATAGTTAACATGACATTTATGACTTACGCAAAATTGAGAACTACTTTTTTTTTTTTTTTTTTTTTTTTTTGAGAAATGGAGTCTTGCTCCATTGCCCAGGCTGGCGTGCAGTGGTGTGATCTCAGCTCATAGCAGCCTCTGCTTCCTGGGTTCAAGTGATTCTCCTGCCTTGGTTTCCCAAATAAGGGAAAACTGGAACTACAGGCGTGCACCGCCACGCCCAGCTAATTTTTTTTATTTTTTAGTAGGGATGGGGTTTCACTACATGTGGGCCAGGCTGGTCTCAAACTCCTTACCTAAAGTGATCCGTCCGCCTGGGCCTCCCAAAGTGCTGGGATTACAGGCACGAGCCACTGCCTGGCCAAAATTGAGAACTTCTATATGGCAGTCAGTTTAAGAAAGAAACCTATAAAACAGAGAAAAGTTTTTGCCATGTATGACAAAGAAATGACATTCCTAATATCCATATGATTTTGTTGTTGTTGTTGTTTATTTTGAGACAGAGTCTTGTTCTGTTGCCCAGGCTGGAGTGCAGTGGTGCGATCTCAACTCACAGCAGCCTCGATCTCCCGGCTCAAGGCATCCTCCCACCTTAACCTACTGAGTAGCTGGGACTACAGGCATGGGCCACCACGCCTGGCTAATTTTGTACTTTTTGTAGAGATGGAGTTTTGCTGTGTTACCCAGGCCGATCTCAATGTCCCAGATTAGGTTGACAGAGATGGGAAATTGATGACACCTAGTGTTGGCAAAGATTTTGGAAAATAAGCAATCATGCTTTTTGAGAAAGTACAAACTGGTAATACTTTCTGAGAGAGAGAAATTTGGTGAGATTTGTCAACATTTAAATGTGGCAACACCCTATCCCAGCAAATTTCACTGTAGCATTCATTCATTCATTCATTTATTGGAGATGGAGTCTCGCTCTGTCACCCAGGCTGGAGAGCAGTGGCACAATCTCGGCTCACTGCAGCCTCCACCTTCCGGGTTCAAGCAGTTCTCCTGCCTCAGCCTCCTAAGTAGCCGAGATTACAGGAGCGCACCACCACACCCGGCTAATTTTTTATATTTTTGGTAGAGACGGGGTTTTACCATGTTGGTCAGGCTGGTCTCGAATTCCTGACCTCAAGCGATCCGCCTGCCTCAACCTCCCAAAGTGCTGGGATTACAGGCGTGAGCCACTGCGCCTGGCCCATATTAACTCATATATATAGCCATAATATTAGCTTATATTAACTCATATATAGCCATAGTCCTCCCCCTTCCCCACTTTGGGGAATATTGTACCTCATTTGTACTATGTAACTTCTTCAGAATTTTAAGAGGTTCTCTGCTATGGTTACTACCTTATTTTTAAAAGATGGATCTTGTGTAAATTCAGTGGGTGCCAAATAAACCTTCCTTTTGTCATCTGTAGACCATAGTTGAAATTTCTTTACAATGAAATTTCTATAGAATTTTTTTTTAATTTTACGATTGACGTACTTCCAGTAGTATTTGATAAATTCTTAGAATTTTTTTGGAAAGCATTGTCTTGATTTGGGGGTTTACTTTTTTCCAATTTATTTTTCTAGGTGCAAAAGCTGTCTAAGAATGAAGTACTCATGGTGAACATAGGGTCCCTGTCGACAGGAGGGAGAGTTAGTGCTGTCAAGGCTGATTTGGGTAAAATTGTTTTGACCAATCCAGTGTGCACAGAGGTAGGAGAAAAAATTGCCCTTAGCCGAAGAGTTGAAAAACACTGGCGGTAAGTTTGTTAGTCTTTACCACTGTCTACTTAAAAAAAGACACAGTCTTGTCATCTAGAAATAATTTAAAACAACAAAGTTTTAAAAAAACAAAACATAGTCAGTTTCCTTAAGTTCTTGGTGGTGTACACATAAGCACACACACACTTCCTTGAGGACAACAGTTATTGGGGCTTTCAGTCTTAACTGTTTTTCTGGATGACTTTGAAAACTATACTCAGCCTTCACTGTAGTCTCATACTTTAGTCCAAATACTGTGATTGGCTTCTCTTTCCTAGGCACAAACCTATGCAAAACCCAATGAATTTGGGTTCGGTATTTCCATTGACTTTGGAAATCATTTCACACTTAATAGAAAAATTGCAAGAATTTTACAGAAAACTCCTCTATAACCTTTTCCTAGATTGACAAACACACATACACATTTATTACATATATGTTTTTTTGAACCATTTGAAGGGCAGGCTACGTATGTTATGCTCCTTGATCTCTTAATACTTCAGTGTATATTTCTCACCAAAAAAGGATATTCTCACATAACCACTTAGAAATTTAACATTGGTAAAATACTGAAATCTACGGTGCATGTTTCAGTTTTATTACTTATCCCAGTAATGTAGTTTATGTTCCTTCTGTTTAGAATCATGCATTGCATTTAATTTCATGTCTCTTTGATCTTTAATCTGGAACTTTTTCAGCCTTTGTCTTAATTGACATTAACAGTTCTGAAGAATACAAGCTAGTTACTTTATAGAATATTCCTCAGTTTTGGTTTGTCTTATGGTTCGGAGGTCTAACATTAGATTCAGGTTATATATTCTTGGCTGGAATACTTAAATATGCTGTGAAGTCTCCTTTTCGGGAATCACAGCCAGAGGCACATGACATCGGACTGCTCCTCTTTGTTAAGGTTAGTTTTGACTATGTAGTCAAGATGTTGTCCAGCTTCTCTGCTGTGTAGTTACTGTCTATCCTTGCAACTAATAAGCAATGTGTAGGGAGATCTTTTCAGCCGATACAAATAGCCTGCTGCTCATCGAATCCCACGCCCCTGGATATAGCATCCACTGATGATTCTTGCCTGAATCGAACTTGACTATAATGATTACAAAATCATAGCACCTCAACAGGTCACAGTATCCTCCCCCAACTCTACCACCCAACATTTATCATTTGGCATTCGTTCTTTGCCATTATTTACTTCCTTATCTAGTTATAATATGGATTAATGGAGTCCTATTCAACATGTTAAGATTCATCACTGTCTTCCTTTATTTTGATGTGCATTGTTCAAAGTTTGGCCAGTGGAGGTCCTTCAGGCTGGCCTTTGTGTTCTTTTGACATGTACTCATTTTTTCTTTTGTTTTTTGTTTGAGACCGAGTCTCACTGTCGCCCAGGCTGGAGTGCAGTGGTGTGATCTCAGCTCACTGCAACCTCTGCCTCCGGGGTTCAAGCAGTTCTCCTGCCTCAGCCTCCCGAGTAGCTAGGACTACAGGCACATGCCACCATGCCCAACTAATTTTTGTATTTTCTGTAGAAACAGGGTTTCACCATGTTGGCCAGGCTGGTCTTGAACCCCTGACCTCGCATGAGCTTCCACGCCCAGGCTCTTCATCTTTTTCTTTTTTTGGAACATTTCCTATTTTCTGGCACAAGATCTTCTAGACTCATCTTGTACTTTCTCTATTCCAGTTTTAGAACTGGCCATTTCTCTTCTAAATGAAGAGCTGATTGTTCACGTATGCCCATTGCTCTTAGGGTGCTATCGCTTCTAGGTCTTTTGAGAGGATGGAGCCAGGAAGCGCACACATATTTGTAGCTCCTGACTTTTTGCTCTTTCCCAGGTTAGTTAGTGAGTTTGCCCCTTGCTTTCCATTCCTTGTCACCTCATCACAGTCCATACCACCATCACTTTATACTTCACAGTTACTATGAAATACTCCTAGTTTGCCTTTTATTATTTAAGAGCTCGATCAAAATTAGTCTTAAAATATTTTCATCATGTTATGCTCAATAATTTCTAGATGCTTCTCACTACTTTCTGATACTTGGGACTAGAAATCTGCTTTAACCCATTTAACCTTTCCTTCTGCATTGTCTTATATAAACCTTCTAAATTAGACTGTTTCATGCCCTGACTGTCCCCATAATTATTCAGATCACCCCTGCTCACTATCTCCTTCCTTAATTATTCCCCTAGACAGGGTCTCTGTTGACCAAGCTGGAGTTCAGTGGCATGATCATAGCTCACTGCAGCCTCGGTGTTTTAAGTAGCTAGGACGGCAGGCTCACACCACCATGACCAGCTAATTTTGGAGGCACTGGGTTTCACTGTGTTGCCTGGCATGATCTCAAACTCCCAGCCTCAAGCCATCCTCCCACCTCAGCCTCTCAAAGTGTTGGGATTACAGACATGAGCCACCCCACCCAGCCCTGCTTCCTTTATTAGGCTTTCGTGATACTGTACCCATGATGGTCTCATCACTTGTCCAGAAGATTTATCTGAATTATTACCCTGTAATTTAGAAAGTTAAATTTTTGTTGTCTCTTAAGTAAATAATTGCTTGTGGTAATTTATGCCCTTTTGATTTTACTTTCTTGTGTGATTATATATATATATATATATATATATATATATATATATATTGCTATTAGAAACATACGACTTCCAATGTATTTTAAAATAGATTTAAACACTAAGCTTTCAGGCTGGGCATGGTGGCTCATGTCTGTAAGCCCAGCACTTTGTGAGGCCAAGGCGGGCAGAACACTTGAGGCCAGGAGTTTGAGACCAGCCTGGCCAACATGGTGAAACTCTGTCTTTACTAAAAATACCCAAAAATTAGCCTAGCATGGTGGCGCATGCCTGTAGTCCCAGCTACTCGGGAGGCTGAGGCACGAGAATCGTTTGAACCCAGGAGCTGGAGGTTGCATTGAGCCAAGATCATGCCACCATACTCCAGATTGAGTGACAGAGTGAGACTCTGTCTCAAAACAACAACAAGAACAACAAAAAGAATCTAAGAATATAGTATGGGCTTTCTTCATGGAGGAACAGGCTTTGGGAACAAATTTGAATTTAGAAGATAAGCAGGTAAAATTTATCATACAATTGTGTGGTAATGACAGTGAAATGGATGTAAGATTTATGATTTCTTTTATTTTCATTTTGCAGTTTAATTGGTTGGGGTCAGATAAGAAGAGGAGTGACAATCAAGCCAACAGTAGATGATGACTGACGAACACCAGTTAAATAATACATTTGGATGGAGTTGGAAGTTGGAATTTCTCTTAACAACCAAGAAGCTTATTTTCAAAGCAATATTGGGGAATTTACTTACAGTTTGTTACTTTAGTAGATAGCTATAAGATTATTCTCATGTTTTTGGTTATGAAAACTTAGAGACTGAAATTAATATAAAAGTTGGCGTAATGTTGGATTGAATCTATATTTTCACAGAAGCATTCCCATATAATGTCACAATTATATATCATGCAGTTTTGTTCTGCATGTCTCGTTTTGTTTTGTTTTGTTTTGTTTTGTTTTTGAGTCTGGCTTTGTTACCCAGGATGGAGGACAGTGGCCTGATCTGCAACCTCTGCCTTCCCGGTTCAGGCAATTCTCCTGCTTCAGCCTTCAAAGTAGCTGAGATTACGGGTGTGTGCCACCACACCTGGCTAATTTTTATATTTTTAGGAGAGACAGGGTTTTGACATGTTGGCCAGGCTGGTCTCTCCTGACCTCAGGGTGATCACCCCACCTCGGCCTCCCAAAGTGCTGGGATTACAGGCGTAAGCCACCTTGCCCCGCCCATATCATACAGTTTGAAATGAATTTTTGCTACAACCAGCCTTTGCTGTAGCGCGCGCGCACACACACACACACACACACACACACACATATACACACACCACTGAACCTGTCTGAAATAAAGTTTCATTTTCATGATTCCTTTTTAAATAGCTCCAAACCGATGGACTGTTGGAGTGAAAACTTAAAGAGACAGATTCTCCTTGAAGACCTTCTCCCTTTTCTTTGGCCCCATATTTTTTATTGCTTTATCTTTGAAATTTTGCATGAAAAGGAAATTAGTGGGTTCAAATGAAATTGTTCTTTAGAGATTTTAGAAATTGTTCCTATGGACAAATCTTTTTCTTCTCTTGCTCTTCCTGGCCTGAAACACAGGAAACCAGAGTCAGAAGTTATCTTTCTTTCCCTGTGATGGCTTGAAATTTTTTCTGCGTTGTTTTATGCCTGAAATCCAGTAGTCTTCATCCATTGGAAAATGCTGTTATACCAAATAATTCTAGATGAGTAACACAGATCTTTCTAGGTCTTCATTTTATGTTTTTTCTTAATTGTTATATTATTATCATAACACATGTTGTAATATACTAATTTTTGGACATTCCAAAAGGCCAAGAAGTTAAAGCTGTTAGAAAGCAATAACTGAGTCCAGATGCCCCACAGAGATTCTGGTTTAATTGTTGTGATTTAATTGGCTTGGAGTAGAATTCAGGCATTGGTTTCTTTAACAACTCTCCTCGGCCGGGCGTGGTGGCTCACGCCTGTAATCCAAGCACTTTGGAGGCCAAGGCGGGTGGATCACCTGAGGTCCGGAGTTCAAGACCAGCCTGACCGACATGGTGAAACCCCGTCTTTATAAAAAAAAAAAAAAAAAAAAAAAAAAAAACAACGCTCCTAAGTGTTGAGGAATTTATAGTGGAGTAGGTATATTAAATTACAGAATCTCACTGAGTTTTGAGAGTCTGATAATACAGTTTGCTTTGCTTTTCTTAAATTTGCATTGAGATGGGATTTGAAGCATACTGTGCTCTTAAATGTTGAAGTTGCATTGTAGAAGTTGAGAACCTCTGGCTACGGGTTATCTAAGTTGATGTTTTGAGGACGCATATTAATGTTCTATACTTGGCTGACTTTGAAGGTTGTGTTGTAGCATGAGGAACACAAATAAAACAATTTTACATCAAACGTTAATTTTATACCTAACATGTCCCCACGTGTTTTGTAAGTAACTTCTACCAGAAATTTTGGAATAAGACTTAAAATATAGACTACTTTATTATAATCTCATGTCAGATTTGAAACCAGAAATCTATTGTAATTAATTTCAGACATCCACATGAATTATCAGCAAATTTGTAAAGCACTGTGCTGAGTGTAATGGGCATATACGGATAGGAAGAAAATGGACCCTGTTTTCATAGAACTTGAAACCAGGGCAGTGATTCTTAGCAAGAGATGTGCCTGCTTGAGAATGTGCCTGTAATGTTTCTGATGAAAGTACATGGCTTATATAAATCCTCTAGGCTCTACTGTCAAGATATTTTCAAAATCTGTTTAGTTCTCATCACTTCCACTGCTACCTCCTTAGTCGAAGCCACCAGCGGCTCTCACTCGGACTAGAAGACTCCATCCAGCTTCTGCACTTGCCCTGCTGCAGTCTGTTCTCAACACCATAGCCAGTCCCTGTTTCTGAGAATACTGCATACAACTCTGATAGTAAATTGTAAAGTTAGCCTCACAGAAATGAGGGGCATGAAGACAGACTAGCTGTGACATCATCTAAGTGAGTTTCAAGCTGACCTAAAAAGTGCTCTGCACTTTTCCTTCTTGTATATAACTTCCAAAGAGGATGCATGTGTGTGCTTGTTTTTGCAGAGGCAATGTGACCTTCATTCGAATAAGGGTATGCAAATAACTACACCCATAAAACAAATCCCCCCCCCTTTTCTTTTTTTTGAGACAGTCTCATCACCCAGGCTGGAGTGCAGTGGCACGATCTCGGCTCACTGCAACTTCCGCCTTCTGGGTTCAAGATATTCTCCTGCCTCAGCCTCCTGAGTAGCTGGTGTAACAGGTGCATGCCACCATGCCTGACTCATTTTTTTGTTTTTAGTAGAGACGGTTTCACCCATATTGGTCAGGCTGGTCTCCAACTCCTGACCTTGTGATCCTCCCACCTTGGCCTCCCATCGTGCTGGGATTACAGGCGTGATCCACTGCTCCTGGCCTGGCCTTTTATTAAATGCAAGTCACATACATAAAGTTACCCTTTTAAAATATATAATTCAGTGGCTGTTAGTATATTCCTTAAGTTATACAGCCACCACCATGATCTAATTGTGAAACATGAAACCCGATGTCCATTAGGTGGTCATTCCCAGGACTACCTCAAAAATACCCAGTCCCTGGCAACCTCATCTACTTTCTATGGATTTGCCTATTCTGGTCACTTATTATGGACTCGTAAACTGTGGCCTTTTCTGCCCAGCTTATATTTTGCATAACATTTTCAGCCGGGTGTGGTGGCTCACACCTGAAATCCCAGCTACTCAGGAGCCAGAGGCAGGAGAATCGCTTAAACCCGGGAGGCAGAGGTTGCAGTGAGCCTAGATCTTGCCACTGCACTCCAGCCTGGGTGGCAGAGTGCTAGAAAAACTTGATAGGGTGATGTTTCCAGTGAAATGGGTGCTTTTCTGGAAACATTTTTAAAATTTTAATTACCTAAAATGAAGCAGATACCCTTAAAAGGTTAATAACCATGAGATAGGTGATTCAGAAATTACCTCTGCTAGTCTGGGTATATTGGCTTGTGCTTGTAATCCCAGCACTTTGGGAGGCCCAGGCAGATGGATCACCTGAGGTTAGGAGTTTGAGACCAGCCTGGTTAACATGGGGAAACTGTCTCTACTAAAACTACAAAAGATGGCAGGCATCTGTAGTCCCAGCTACTCGGGAGGCTGAGGCCGTAGAATCACTTGAACCCGGGAGGCGGAGGTTGCAGTGAGTCAAGATCGCACCATGTACTCCAGCCTGGGTGACAGAGTGTGACTCTGTCTCAAAATAATTTTAAAAATTGCCTCTGCTGGGCGGGCGTGGTGGCTCATGCCTGTAATCCCATCACTTTGAGAGGCCAAGGTGAGTGGATCACTTGAGATCAGGAGTTGGAGACCAGCCTGGCCAATATGGTGAAACCCCATCTCCACTAAAAATAGAAAAATTTGTCGGTCGTGGTGGTGCATGCCTGTAGTGCCAGCTACTTGGGAGGCTGAGGCAGGAGAATCCCTTGAACCTGGGAAGCAGAGATTGCAATTAGCCGAGATTGTGCCATTGCACTCCAGCCTGGGCGTTGCAGTGAGACTCTGTCTCAAAAACAGAAAAAGACAAGGTTATTCTATTCCCACTACTCAAACTTGGAGATAGAATACTTAAAAAAAAAAAAAATTCTCACATACAGATATAAAGTCTATACTAAAATTTAATAAATCCAGCAATGTATTAAAAATAATGCATTCTTGTGTATACAGGGATTTACTATAGGTTGAAAGAAAAAGTACCTAGGGGATGTGTTTGATACAGTTCGAAGTGATTTAAAACTCAGATAATGTAAAGGAAACTGTGAACTTAATGTGTACTAAGCAAAGAACTTGCGGGGTCATTTTCAGTTGATGAGACACTGGAGCAAAATAACATCCTTGCCATAATGTGATAGGAGGGGTAAATATGTCAGTTGGGTAAAAATGGGTTGTTGTGAGGTTGATGAAATAACTAGGATGCAATTCAGAGTGTGAGAAGCAATCATTTGCATTATATGAGAATTCATCACCTCTATTCTCATTAAGTTCTAAAGAATGTCAGCTCCTACTTCAATTCTACAACATTGTTCTCTGGGGCTTAGCAAATGATGTTAGTGCTGGGTTGGAAGAGACTGAATGTAAGATAGTTCACCTTATGGAGAGACTGTTATTCACAAAGTGTAAGATAGTCCACCTAGAAAATACATCCCAGAAACGGAAAAACAAATTGCTAGGAGAGTTCAATAAGGTGACAAAGTTGAAGATACATATGCAAAATTATTTAATATTAGTTTCCTTATTCACCGCAGACACGTGTGTGCGCACACACACACAAATCAAAATGTGATAGATGTAAACTACCCAGGTATACGTTTAACAGGAATACTCAAGATATGTATGAATAAAACATTTGCTAAAGAAGAGATGAATTATAAGAAAAATATTCTACAGATGACTGTACCATTGTTTTCTACAAATTCAATCTAATCCAGAAAGGCTTAAACGAAAATTTTTTTGAGACAGGGTCTCACTCTGTCGTCCAAGACAAGGTAGAACCCAGGAGTTTGAGACCAGCCTGGGCAATACAGGGAGACCTGGTCTCAACAAAAAATACAAAAATTAGCTGGGCGTTGTGGCGTGTGCCTGTAGTTCCAGCAACTCGGAAGACTGAGGTGGGAGGATGGTTGAGCCCAGGAGACAGAGGTTGCAGTGAGCCAGATGGCGCCAGTGCACTTCAGCCTGGGTGACAGAGCAATACTCTTTCTCAAAAAGAAAAAAGAAAAAAAGAATGGGGAAAAAAAAAAAAAATTACTCATGCCTGTAATCCCAGCTCTGGGAGGCTGAGGTGGGCAGATGGCTTGAGGCTGAGTTCCAGACTAGAATGGGCAACATGGCAAAACCCCACTTCTACAAAAAAACAAAAAATTAGCCAGGCATGGTAGCATGGCCTGTAGTCCCAGCTACTCAGGAGGCTGAGGTGGGAGGATGGCTTGAGCTGGGGAGGTGGAGGTTGCAGTGAGCCTAGATGGTGCCATTGCACTCCAGCCCAGCCTGAGTGACAGCAATAACCTATCTCAAAAAGAAAAATATTAAAAGTATTTATAATCAGTGTTGGTGAGGATATTTTACTGTTATATCTGTCAAGATTTAAAATGTCCTACCTTTTGATCCACCCACCTCCCAAAGTGCTGGGATTACAGGCATGAACCACCATGCCCGGCCACTTAAAATGTTTTTCGATTCATCCATGTAGTAGCATGTCTTAATAGTTCGTTCCTTTTAATTGCTGAATAGTATTACACTATAAAAAATATTACGTTTTGTTTATTCACCACTTGATGGACATTTGGATCTTGCCACCTTTTGTCTGTTAAGAATAATGCAGGCAGGGCGCAGTAGCTCACTCCTGTAATCCCAGCATTTTGAGATGCAAGGTGGGAGGATCACTTGAGCCTGGGAGTTAGAGAGCAGCCTGGACAACATAGGAAGACCTCATCTCTATTTAAAAAATAAGAAGAATGCTGCTATAAACATTCACATACAAGTCTTGGTGTTTTTTTTTTTTTTTTTTTTTTTTTTTTTTTTGAGACAGAGTCTTGCTCTGTTGCCCAGGCTGGAGTGCAGTGGCGAGATCTCGGCTCACTGCAACCTCTGCCTCCTAGGTTCACGCCATTCTCTTCCTCAGCCTGCTGAATAGCTGGGATTACAGGTGCCCACCACCATGCCCAGCTGATTTTTGTATTTTTAGTAAACACGGGGTTTCACCATGCTGGTTAGGCTGGTCTCAAACTTCCGACCTCAGATGATCTGCCTGCCTCAGCCTCCCAAAGTGCTGGGATTACAGGCGTGAGCCACCGCGCCTGGTCGTATGTTTTTTTTTTTTTTGTTTTTTTTTTTAAGACGGGGTTTCACCATGTTTGTCAGGCTGGTCTTTAACTCCGGACCTCAGGTGATCCACCCGCCTTGGCCTCCAAAGTGCTTGGATTACAGGCGTGAGCCACCACGCCCGGCCTGGAAGACTTCTTAAGAAAGAATAGCAGTCCTCACTTCTAAAACTCAGTCACAATCTCAGTCTGAGCTGGTAAAACCAAAATGGCTCCTAAGGAAAGAGAAAAATTCCCTGTCATGGATAGTAACAGTGTTTTAAATCTGGGGCCTCAAGTTCTAAGCGTACAGGTTGTCTTCTTGACTACAGTAGGGCTATCCATGTGCAGAGAGAGGTTCCTATGTTGCTACTTGAAAAGAGATAATTCATTGGTATTTGTGTTTCTGTATTCAATATCCCAAAAGGCATCAATGGCATAGTCATGTGCATTAAAATAATATGATGGGGTTTCCTACTTTGATAAATGAAGTTAATTACTCACCTACTTATCCTTATTGTGTTAGAGACAAGCTGCCCCAGCAAACCCCCTTAGTGCAGCTGACCTCCACTCCAATGGCTCTGCAACTGGATTCCTAAACTCTTATCTAGGTGCCACAGCAAGGCTACCAGACATTCCATGTTGAGTAAAGCCTGATTACAGCTATCTGGGCAGCACAAGGGAGGTCATGAGAAACAGACCTTTGTTACATGTACTTGTAAATTCTTGTTTTACTTTACACATACCTATAAATTCCTGTTTGTTTTTTTTTTAACTGCTGCCACAAAATTCACAGGATGGTGTATTTGCAAGTCTGTCACAAGCTGATAAACTATCTTCTTGCTTGTTACAAGCTGATAGACTATCTTAGTCCGGAGACTCCCTTAAGCCCCTCTCATCCCATATAAACCCCTCATTTTGTAAGCTCAGGGCTACTTCTGACAGTTATGGAGCAGCCTGGCAGGTCAATAAACTTGCTTGCCTGACTTTGGGTCTACTCGTCCTTTCTCTTGGCTGACCTTACATTTTGGTGCTGAAACCTGGGAAGGGGTAGGCTCTAGCCTGGCACCCTTAGAGAGCTCTTTCTCTATCCCTCCCTCCCTCTCTGATCACCCCTCTCCCGGCCACCCTCCCCTTCCCAAACCAGCTGAAGACCTGGAGGAGCTCCCAGACTCTCCCATTGTTGGCAACCTCATTCACCATCAGAGCCTCCATAGGGATAAGAGAGACTCTTGCCATTTACCTGGAACCCTTGACCATCTCTGCCTTCCTGAAAGACCCAGCGCTGGGCCAACAGCTTCTTCCAGCCTCCAGGCCTCTGGTTCCTCCATTTCAGGTATGCCTGACTCAGCAGCTACCTCCTCTATTCTGGACAGGGCCCGCAGGAAAGGGGGCACCCTCTCCTGCCATCCTTGTCATCAGCAGTCTCTTCTTCCTCTACCTACATCTCTATTTGCTATGGGAGCCTCTCAGTCTACCCCTCCCAAAACTACTCCTGTTGGGTGTCTCCTGCATAATCTTAATGCTCTCATTCTCCATTCAGAGGTTCGTCCTAAAAGACTTATCTTTTACTGCAACACTGCTTGGCCTCAATACAAACTAAACAATGGCTCCCAGTGGCCAGAAAATGGCACTTTTGATTTCAATATACTTAGAAACTTAGACAACTTTTGCCATCACAGTGGGAAATGGTCTGAAATTCCTTATGTTCAAATTTTCTTCACTCTGTAGCCATCCTTCCCTCTGCCAGTCCTGTTCTGCTTTCCAAATTATCCTTGCTCACTCCAAACCTGACTCTTCCCCCTGTCACCTTCCCCATGGCCCTGGCCAATGACTCATCTCCTGTCACATTCCCCATAGCCTCAGCCAACAACTCCTTTTCCTTTGACCCCACCGATTTTCCTCTTCCTAGACCGTCCTCCCCCATATGCCCCCACTCTGGCCTTACCTCTTACCCACACCAACCACCCTGCATCTGACTGAGTCCTCCCTGTCTCCACCCTTTACCCGCCCAACATGCCCAGCAACCAGCTCTCTTGCTTCCCCTCTGTGAGGTAGCAAGGACCAAAGGGATCGTCCGTGTCCACCTCCCCTTCTCCCTCTCTGATCTCTCCCAGATTGAAAAACGTCTCAGGTCCTTCTCCTCCAATCCCGATACTTACATCAAAGAATTTAAATATCTCACCCAGTCTTATGAACTCACTTGGCATGATCTCTATATTATCCTCTCTTCTACCCTCCTTCCAGAAGAGAAGGGAAGAGTGTGGCTCGCAGCTCAGGCACATGCCAATAATCTTCATTGGCAAGATTCTACTAAGCTGTAGGAGCCACTGCCATCCCCTGGGAAGAGCCTTCCTGGGAGTACCATCTCACAGACCCTGGCCGGGGATCATAAATATGATTACTTGCCTTATTGCAGGCCTCTACAAAGCTACCCATAAGGCTGTGAATTTTGAAAAATTCAAAGAAATGTCCCAAAAAGCAGATGAAAATTCTGCCCAATTCCTTTCTCACCTTACAGAGGCTCTCCAAAAATATACTCATGTCGGCCCTGCCTCCTGAGCAGGAACTATTGTTCTTTTTTTTTTTTTTTTTTTTTGCCTTGGAGTGAATTTATTGTGAAAGCTCATGGGGTGAGGAAGGGATGGGGCAGGCTCTAGGAGGCAGAGTCGGAGGCCTCTGAGCTGTCTTTGACATCTGTGCTCTCTGTGGTCTTGCTGACCTTGCTGAGGTCCTTGCTGTCCCCACCACTATGATTGGCAGCCAGGCCCTTCTCGCGACAGGCCTCTCCTGAGCTCAGAGGTGAACTGCCTTTGCTCTCCACCTTGTTCTTGATGGCACCCAGCACCACGTGCCTGCCATTCTCCTTCAGCTCCAGTTGCCATCTCAGCTCGTCAGCCATCTGGGTGAGATCCCCCTTCATGGCGTAGGCATCCTCCCCATCTACATAGTATTTGGGCTCCACTTCACTGATCTGAAAGTTCAGGGTGTTGGAATAGAAGTGCAGGGTGGCCCAGTTACTCTTCCTGACATGAAGGGAGATGTATTTAGCATTGAAGTTCTCTATCATGGCTCGAGAGGCCTGGTCCATCAGTTTCTGTGCCAGACCGCGGCGCCAGTGGGAATGCTTCACAGCCAATGAGGTAATATGTCCATGGGGCACATCATCTGGGTCCTCTTCCATTTTGGCCAGGACATACCCAACAATCTTCCCATTCTCACCCTCAGCAATGTAAGAGCTGGGGCCAGGAGAGGCCATGATAGAAGTAGTATTTCATCTGGTAGTTCTTGGGCAGGCAGAGGAGGTTGCAGTGCTGCATGTTCATCAGGTCCTCCGGCCTCGCATTGCAGTTGTTCATAATGGTACAGGGCTCGCAGGTCCCAGCAGTCAGCTGCCACCATGCTCCAAAGCAACGCCGGGACGGCTGGGGCTGGGACCGGGGCTGTGTTAGCTGGGGTGGAACTGATGTTCTTAATACCCATTTTATCTCCCAATCTGCCCCCAATAAGATGGCCCTCAAACAAGACCTTAACCTGGCTTTCAAAGTCTTAAATAACAGGGATGAGCAAAGTAAATTAGATAAAGCCCCAAGAGAATGTGCTAAATACCAGCTTCTAGCTGTGGCTATCCATCATCAGCCTAGCCATTGTACCCAAGGGCACAAAAGACCTGATAGCAGTAGCCTTGTTTTAAGTGAGGCAAAGAAGGGCACTGGTGTGGGCATGTCCTAACCTACAGTTGCCAAAAAGCCCTTGTCCAGACAGATCACTGGAAGTCTCTCCGCTCAACGGACAGAAAAGCCTGCACCTTAGAGCCACCACCCCTTCAGCAAAACAAAGTGAAGCATTGCTTGTACTCCCACAGCTTCTCAGCCTAGTCACCAAAGACTGACAAGGCCCAGGGCCCCCAGCTCCATCTGCCATCACTGCATCAGAGCCCAGGGTAACTCTACTAGTAGCATGTAAACCGATCTCTTTTTAAAATTGATACCAGGGCCACCTACTTGACTTTGCCTAAATTCTCAGGACCAACTTGTCCCTCTCAGGTCTCAGTTGTGGTTGACAGACTCATTTCACATCCATGCACCACCAGACCTCTTACTTGTTCCCTGTTTGATACTGTTTTCTCACATTCTTTCTTATGCCTCGTTGGCCCATCGTAGGCTGAGACCTAACCAAATTCAAAGCTTCCATCACCTTTTTCTGTTCCCCACAACCATATTCTCTCCTATTCCTCTCTGGTACCACATCAGCCCTTGACCCCCCCACCCCCGCCACCAGTATTCACTCCCTACTTGTTAAACCAATAGTGTGGGATACCGCTACCCCTTCTCTAGCAGCTCAGCATGATCCCATCAAAATCCAGCTAAAAGACCCCTCCAAATTTCCTAACGTCTCTTAATGAAATCCCATTTCATTAAGGCACCTAAAGGGCTTACAACCCATCGCAAACAGACTCCTCTGGCAAGGCTGCCTTAGGCCAATTCATTCTCCATACAGTACCCCTATACTCCCTGTCACAAAGGCAGGTGGCTCATATCGACTAGTCCAAGACCTCCGGCCCATGAATCAGGCAGTCCTTCCCATTCATCCAGTAGTTCCCAATCCCTATAGGCTCTTTTTCCTTATCCCTCCAGACACAACCCATTACATGCTCATTGATCTAAAGGATGCCTTTTTTATCATTCCTCTTCACCCTGATTGCCAAAATTTTTTTGCTTTCACTTGGACTGACCCTGAAACCCTCCAGTCATGACAACCTACTTAGACAGTCAGTCCTCCCCTAAGGCTTTAGAGATAGCCCTCATTTCTTTGGACAAGCTCTAGCTCAAGACATCACCTCCCTAGACTGCTCCTCTAGCCGGCTCCTCCAGTATGTGGACAACCTCCTTGTCTGTAGCCCCTGCCTAGAGGACTCTCATACTCACATTATTACCCTTCTAAACTTTCTTTCCATCCTTCTGTGCTTTCTTGCTTCCCCCACCAAAGCACAACTCTCCACTCCAACAGTGACTTACTTAGGAGTCCCAACTGTCCCCTGGGGCCCAAGCCATGACCCTGGCACAGGCAGCATTAATATATAGCCTACCTCCACCCTCCTCTAAGAGTGAAATCCTTTCTTTCTTAGGACTGGTAGGCTTCTTCAGAATATGGATTCCCAACTTTGCCCTCCTAGCCCGCCCCCTCTATGAAACAGCCAAAGGCCCTCTAAATGAGCCCCTAAATCCTTCACACAACATAATCCCTGGCTTCCACAAACTTAAAGCAGCCCCATAACTGTTCCTGCTCTATCTTTGCCTGACATCTCTCAGCCCTCCACTCTCCACAGCCAAAAACCATGGAATAGCCCTTGGTGTCCTTGACCAACAAAAAGAAAGTCCTCCTTCCTTCACCCCCATAGCTTACCTATCTAAAAAACACTGCCTGAGGGTGGCTGACCTGCCTCAGCCCTAGCAGCAGCCACCACCCTAGCCTTAGAAAGCAAAAAACTAACATTTGTTCAAGACACCATAGTCCACATCCCACATAATCTCCAAGATCTCTCCTCCCGAGTGCTGGGCACACTTTCTCCTTCTCGTATCCAACTACTCCATGCCCTCTCTCTTGAAAACCCTGAGTACCACCTCTCCGAAAGTGTTCCCTCAATCCTGCATCTCTGTTTCCAATATCTTCCTCCCCTCCCACCCACTCCTGTACTGAAATCCTTTATCACCTACAGCCTCATTTCCCTAATATCTCCCCTGAATCTCTCCCTGACCTTGATGACCAGTTATTTATAAATAGCTCCTCTTTCAAGTCAGTCGACTCCCATAAAATCGCCAGGTATGCAGTCGTCTCCCTTGACCGAGTAATTGAAGCTAAACCCCTACTGCCAAAGACCTCCTCCCAAAAGGTGGAACTTAGAGCTCTCACCGGGGCTCTAACCCTCTCCAAAGGCAAACGAGTCAACATTTTTACGGACTCCAAATATGCCTATCACATTCTCCATTCTCACACCGCCATCTGGCAAGAGAGGATTTCTTACTGCATAAGGAACCCCCCATCATTAATGGTCCCCATATTTACCAACTCCTCCAAGCTGCACACCTCCCAACTAAACAGGAGTTATACACTGTTGAGGACACCAAACAGGATCAGATGAGATCTCAAGAGGAAACGGAAAAGCTGATGAGGCAGCAAAAGAAGCCTCCCTTTCTTCTGCCGCTGCCCCTCTCCTCCTCATTTTCCCCACAGTCCAACTCCAATATTCCACCACTGAAAAATCTTTGCTACTACAAGGGGTCTCCTTCCAAAGGAACTGGACAGTCAAAGATCAAAAACTCATCTTCCCCCAAGAACAAACCAAAGAAATTGTAATCTCTTCACCAGTCCTTCCATATCGGTGCCTGCCCCTTGTACCTTCTCCTTCACCCTTATTTCTCTTCCCCCACATATTTACCTCACTGAAAGACATAACCTCAGACATCATATATGCTCTGTTACTTCCTCCCAAGGAGGCTTCCGCTCTCTTCCTATCCCTACACATCAGCCAAGAGGAACACTCCCAGGGGAAGACTGGCAAATAGACTTTACCCACATGCCTCCTGTCAAGAAGACTAAGTTTCTTCTTACTCTTGTAGATACCTTCTCTGGGTGAGCAGAAGCGTTCTCCTCATCTCCTCAGAAACAGCTACAGTAGTCTCCCAAATTATTTTAACAGAAATCTCCATACAATTAGACAACAGCCATAGCTTCATCTCCCAAATCACCCAACAAGTCTCTCAGTCCCTCAGTGTCCAGTGGTGCCTCCATATCCCATACCAACCCCAGTCATCAGGAAAAGTTGAAAGTGCAAATGGGATCCATAAAACTCAGTTAACCAAACTCACTCTTGAAGGCCAGAAACCCTGGACCTACTTTCTGCCCATAGCCCTAATCTGCATCAGAGCCAGTCCAAAAGCATTCTCCTTCCTCAGCCCTTTTGAGTTAATGTATGGATGCCCTTTCCTTTTACAAAATAGGTCCCCTTCTAACTCTCATCTACGAGAATACCTCCCAACACTTTCCCTCATCCGCCATCTTCTCCATGTACAAGGAGACCAGGCCCTCCCAAAGCCCCACAAAGGCCCAACCAACTGGACCCTCCTACCAGGAGAATATGTATTCCTAAAAACTCTTAACCCACCAAGCCTTAAATCAAAGTAGGAAGGTCCCTTTCAAGTTCTTCTCACAACCCACACCACAGCTAAACTCTCAGAACATATCTCTTGGTACCATCTTTTCAGATTAAAAAGAGCTCCCCAAACACCCACTGATCCGCCAATTGGCATCCTCCACTGATTCTCCAGTACTCTTCTCAGCCAAACTCCACCTTATGCCTGTTCCTGAAGAAGACCCACTGCTGTCGGCGCCTAAGTCCCCCCGCTCCAGTAAGCACACCTCTGTAGAGTAAAAACTCTGGCCATCAACCCCCGTCCTCTTAAAAGCCACAAGTACTTCCCAAATCCCTAAAGAAACTTAAATGCCCTGCCCCTCCCTATGTTGCCACTTTACCCTCTTCCTCTACTCTGTCTGCCAAGACAGCTCCTGGTTCTACCCCTTAACTCCCACTCTTGACTCTGTTGTAGCGTGGATAAATGACCTACTTTTTCCAAGGCACTCTGTGTGACTTCTGAGATGAAATGTAGCTGTTCACCTTTTTACTCACTGCTTGCCTATCTATCTCTCCTGCTCCCTTGGCTGCCCAGCACCGCCGCACCCCCCTTCCTACCTCTAAAAAACACTCAGCTTTGCTGAACCAATCCAACCCGACCCTAGCAAAAGACTGCTGGCTATGCCTCTCCCTGTCAGTTACCATGTATATGGCCATTCCTGCCCCTTCAAAAACCTGGGTTTTTACCAATTTAACCTATCACCCCCAATATGAAGGTAAAAGCCCCTTCCAGCTCTTAAACATGCAGACATTAGCTGGGTTTTGCATCCCTGAAACAACCAAAAATACTTTAACAGGATGCGCAGTACAACTTCTGTGTTCCTATATCTCCAGTCTCACCCAATATACAGACAATAATAACAAGCCCATACACGGCCCCATAACCATGAATAAGCTTTAACTCTCCAAGCACCAATTTGCTTTCAATGCACTGTCTTCAGGCCTACCTCTGGGGCACCTACTGCCCCGTCAACGCAACTAGACCTTATAGCTTTAAGCCCCGACTGACTATCAAAACTTGCAATTCTCCCAAGCTGCTCCATTTAAGCATCCTGTCCGTTTTTCAGGACCCCCTAGAGTCATTAGCAACTCTCTACTTAACAATCAGGATTTTGCAGTGGAAGGCATACCCATTGCATGACTACACACCCGTGGACCCCTTGCAGCACAGCAACCACCCCTGAAGAATGCCTCCTTATTACCCACATTTAACCACTCTTCTGAATGGATCCTAGTAGAACCAAACGACTTTCTCCAATGGGAAAACAAAACACACGGAGCTACTCACCTTTCCCCACCAACCCCTATTGAGAACAATAGACTCACACCTTTTCAATATACACAACCAGTTCTGTCTGCCCAGCCAACACATATTTTTCATGTGTGGAACCTCAACTTACCTCTGCCTTCCCACTAATTGGACTGGCACCTGCATCCTAGCCTTTCTAAGCCCCCAAATAGATATTGCCCCAGGGAACCAAAGTTTACCAGTCCCCATCAAAGCTCAAGTCCGCTGGTTAATACCCCTATAATAAGATTGGAATTACCATAGCCACAAGGGCTAGCAGGGCTGTGCACCTCCCTGTCCTATCACCCCCTCTCCAAAGATCTGTCAGATAGCTTACAAGACATAGCAAAATCCATTCTTGACCTCCAGTCTTAAATAGATTCTCTCGTAGCAGTCACACTCCAAAACCGTCGAGGTTTGGACCTTCTCGACTGCTGAAAAAGGTGGACTGTGCACCCTTTTAGGAGAAGAGTGCTGCTTCTACACTAACCTGTCTGGGCTAGTACAAGATGCTGCCTGATGGTTAAATGAAAAAGCCTCTAAAATCAGATAGTGACTCAGGCTCCTGGATTAACCTTCAGAATTGGGCAACACCCTGGCTGCTGCCTCTCCCGCCCTGCCGTAACTCTTTTCCTCTTTCTAGCATTTGGCCCCTGCCTCTTAACTTCTCTTTACCCAGTTTTTACAGGACCGAATTAGAGTTTTCACCCATGGGACAATACAAGATATGATGCTGCTCCAAGAATACCAACAGTTTCAGGAATGACAGTCCCTACAATCTAGCCTCTCCCCCTAACCGTTGCCACTCTAACATTACCTATTAAAAGGCTGGAATGTTAGGGACAAGCTGCCTCAGAAGACCCTCTCAGTGCAGCTGACCCCCAACCTGATTGCTCTGCAGCTGCATTCCTAAACTCTTATCTAGGCACCACAGCAAGGCTACCAGACATGTTACATTGAGCAAAGCCTGATTACAGCCATCTGGGCAGTACAGGGGATGTCATGAGAAACAACATATACTTGTACATTCCTGTTTTTTTAACTCCCGCCACAAAAGTCACAGGATGATGTATTGTAAGTCTGTCACAAGCTGATAGATTATCTCAGTCCAGAGACTTCCTTAGGCCCGTCTCACCCCATATAAACCCCTTGTTTTGTAAGCTTGGGGCTGCCTCCTCTGACTCTTATTATAGAGCAGCCTGGCAGGTCAATAAATTTGCTTGCCTGACTTTGGGTCCATTTGTCCTTTCTCTCACCTGACCTTACATGTTGACTTGATTTTTATTTTTATCTATTTATTTATTTTTTTTACAGAGTCTGTCTCTCTCGCCCAGGCGGTGGTGCAGTGGTGCGGTCTTAGCTCACTGCAAACTCTGCCCTGGGATTCAAGTGATTCTCTCGCCTCAGCCTCCCGAGTAGCTGGGATTACAGGGGTGCACCATCATGCCCAGCTAATTTTTGTATTTTTAATAGAGATGGGGTTTCACCATGTTGGTCAGGCTGGTCTTGAACTCCTGACCTCGTGAGGCACTACGCCTGGCCTGAATTTTTTTTTTTCTTAAGTAACAAAATTTATTTCCTGGTGAGTCTAAGAAGATTAGTAGAACATTTCAAAGTAGTTTTTAAAATATTTTTTGATACAGGGTCTCACTGGGGTGCAGTGGCACAATCACAGATCACTGTACCCTCGACCTCCTGGGCTCAAGCATACCTCCTGCCTCAGACTCCCAGGTAGCTGGGACTATAGGCATGTGCTACCATGCCTGCCCTCAAAGTAGTTTATTTTTAGGGACAGGGTCTCACTCTGTCACTTGGGCTGGAGTGCAGTGGTGTGATCACAGCTCTCTGCAGCCTCAACCTTCTAGGCTCACAGACTATTTTTACTATCAAGTGATCCTCCTGTCTCAGCCTCCTGAGTAGCTAGGATTACAGGTGTCACTGTGGCTGGCCTCGAAGTAGGTTTTTTGTTTGTTTGTTTGTTTGGAGATAGAATCTTGCTCTGTTGTCTAGGCTGGAGTGTAGTGGCATGATCTCAACTCACTGCAACCTCCGCCTCCTGAGTTCAAGTAATTCTCCTGCCTCACACCACCCCCTGCCACATAGTTGGGACTACAGTTGCATGCCACCACACCTGGGTAAATGTTTTTTTTGTATTTTTAGTAGAAGTAGGGTTTTCATCATGCCATATTGTTCAGGCTGGTCTCAAACTCCTTACCTCAGGTGATCCACCCATCTTGTCCTCCCAAAGTGCTAGGATTACAGGAGTGAGCCACTGCACCAGGCCGAAGTAGTTTTTCCTACTTATCTTTTCCTGTGCTGCAATGGAAACTGGAATTAGACTGGCAGGGTTACTGGTCTGTAAATACCCAGGCTGCCACCTGCCATAGGTAGCAGCAAACACAGGTGCCTCTTTTCATTGCTTAGGCCAAGTTTTAGGTCCTAGGCCAGTACCATATAAAGAGGAAAAACTAAAAATAAGGAGGGATTCCAAACACCCCTATCAATCTTGAATTTTTAAAAAATTGAGGGAACCACAATTAATAAACACTATTCCTGGCACCTGTCCATGATTTCACTTGCTGAGTTGAAACAAACTGTGTCAGTGGGATTTTATGTTGAAATTTTGGACCATGTCTCACTCAAATTTCAATCAGGAAAGCAAAACCCAGAGGGATAAATTCTGCAAGTCCCAAAGGGACACAAAAAGGTAGCTAAGTGCCTGGGAATTCACACAAAGGAAAACACCATGCTAAGAGCAACTAGTTAAGAACTTAAAAAGAGTGACAATGACTCCTGTGAATGTTGTTGCTTAATTAGGACTTTACAAACAGCTCCAATTAATGAACCTGTCAATATACTCTTGAAAAACAATTCCACTGGATTAACAAATAAACTGTAATAACTTAAAATCTCTGCTTAGCAACATCTTTCTCCTTAGCTATTTAGGAACACTTGTAATGAGTCAACTTGCTAAGTCATAAATTTGTCAGTTTAATAGAATAGGGCTTGTTCAGAGGAATCCCTGTTACTTATTTGGGCTTCCTTGCCCTCCAGTAAAGGCCCTTTAGGGTGTGAGAATGTTCTGTGCTGCTTCTTAAGGGTGATACACTTCTTGGGAAAGTACAATAAAAAAGACCTTAACATTTATTTTATTTTACAATGCTTTTAGATTTATAGAAAAGTTGGGGCTGGGCACGGTGGCTCACACCTGTAATCCTAGCACTTTGGGAGGCCAAGGTGGGTGGATCACCTGAGGTCAGCCGTTCAAGACCAGCCTGGCCATCATGGTGAAACCCCATCTTATTTCTATTTTTTAATTAAAAAAAAAAAAAAGTCGGGAAGACGGTACAGAGTACCCATATATACCATGCCCAGTGTCCCCTAATAACATCTTACATTGGTATATTATGGTTGTCACAATTAGATGGGCTAATATTGATACATTAATATTAACTAAAGTCCATACTTTGTTCAGATTTTATTAGTTTGTATGTAATATTTTTTGTCTGTTTCAGGATCCCATTGAAGATACCACATTGCTCTTACTCATGTCTTAGGCTTCTGTTAGCTGTGATAGCTTCTTAGACTTATTTTTAATGACCTTGACAGTTTTAAAAATTCCTGCTTAGGTATTTTGTAGAAAGTCCCTCAGTTGGGATTGAGTTTTACTCTTGGGTTCATGGGTTTCTGGGTTTTGGGGGAGGAAGACCACAGGGGACTAATCACATATCATAGGTGCGTTAATGTTAACCTTGATCACCTGGCTGAGGTCTTATTTGCCAAGTTTCTCCACTGTAGTTACTTACTCCTTTCCTCCTCTTTTCCATACTGTACTCTTTGGAGTGAAGTCACTAGGCATGGTCCACATTGAGGGAAGGAATGTGGAGTTGTGCTTTCCTTGGAGGTAGAGTATCTAAGTAATTTGGAATTATTCTGAAAGAAACTTGATTTTTATTTTCCCATTTATTCCATCTACTTACACCACTATGAACTCCTGGATATTATTTTATGCTTTGGATAATAGTCTAATATTAATTGTTCCAGCTTTGACTATTGAGATCCTTCAGTTATCCCTTTGGGGATATCCTTGTAAATAGCTTACATCTCGTTAACATACTATCATAACTGTTGCTGTTTTTAATTAAAAATAATTTTTTTAAAAATTGAGATGGAGTCTTGCTCTGTTGCCCAGGCTGGAGTGCAGTAGTGCAGTCTCAGCTTACTGCATCCTCTGCATCCTGGGTTCAAGGGATTCTCCTGCCTCAGCCTCCTGAGTAGCTGGGATTACAAACCTGCACCACCATGTCTGGCTAATTTTTATATTTTTAGTAGAGATGGGGTTTCACCATTTGGTTAGGCTGGTCTCAAAGTGCTGAGATTCCAGGCGTGAGCCACTGTGCCTGGCCTGTTGCTGTTTTTTAAATAGTTCCTCACTTTATGGCACTATAAGATGTTCTAGGTTCACACTTGTATATTGTTTATCTCAGTCCCATTTCTCCAAGAAGCCTTGGTTCTTTTTATTGGAAAGTGCTATGGCGGAATAAAAATCTGCGTGTTGGATACATTCTTTTTTTTTTTTTTTTTTTTTAATAGATGGAGTTTCACCATGTTGGTCAGGCTGGTCTTGAACTCCTGACCTCAGGTGATCCACCCACCTTGGCCTCCAAAGTACTTGGATTACAGGCGTGAGCCACCATGCCCAGCCAGATACACTCTTGATACTGAGGTGTTCTGTCAGCTGACAGAACAAGGTAATATGTATATGTATGCTAACAAGAATCCTGAGTTCATTGTCTCTTTTTTTTTTTGAGATGGAGTTTTGCTCTTGTTGCCCAGGCTGGAGTGCAATGGTGCAGTCTTGCCTCACCGCAACTTTTCTGCACCACCATGCCCAGTTAATTTAGTATGTTTAGTAGAGACGGGGTTTCTCCAGGTTGGTTAGGCTGATCTTGAACTCCTGACCTCAAATGATCTGCCCATCTTGGTCTCCCAAAGTGCTGGGATTACAGGCGTGAGCCACCGTGCCTGGCCGCCTCCTAAATTCTTTAAACCTTCCATTTTTTATTTTGTGGTCTTAGTTAATTCTCCCATGTAGAGAATAGTGGTTAAGCCTGTTGTCCTTGATAATGGATGCTGTGGTCCTTAGATGGCTGATTTTCACCCCATAAACTTAGAGGGTGGGGATTATGTTATCGTCTGTAAAAGGGAGAAGCCAAGTGCAGAACTAAGGATTTTGATGAGTTGAAGGAGAGGGAAAATGCCCCTCAAGGCAAATAGCCTCTGAGTTAAAATCTGGACTTCGGCAGAGTGACAGTGATGGAACTTCTCCTCAGTATTAATTCTCTGGGAGAGAACTCCAGGGTTGTCTATACCTATTCAAATAGGCTGGCTGCCCCAGCAAGTGATGGGTTGGACATAAGTCAAAGAACAGGAGGGGTGAAAGGGGGAAGAACAGACAAGTTCTCTCCCAGCCTCTGCCACCTCTAATGCCATAGCATTCTACCCTTTTCTACACTGGGCTTCCATTTCTTACCTCAACCATGATCTGTTCTTCCAGGCCCTGTCATTTAATTTTCCAGATGCTTGACCTTCTGATTTGTGTATTGCCTCCAAGGCTGAGTTGCAGTGAGTGACAATAATCTGTGCTAATTACTCATCTTACCAGAAGACTCATACCCTTTTTAAAGGATTTATGGCTTTTATTAACCGAACTCTATGCGAGATATTGGGGATAAATGGTTAACAGGACATACTTCTTGCTTATCTTGCTATGGTCTGTCAAGCTTTGTACAGTCTAGCCTTATCTCTCTCACTCTCTTATCTTTGTAACCCTTAAATTCCCTTGTTGGGAACACTGGTTTCTTTCAGTCCTTAATTAATTAGCCTTTTGTCACTACCTCTCTACACATGCTGTTTTTCCTTTCTGGTTCCATCTTGATATTGTCTACTTGGAGATCTCAGCTCAATCAACACTCTGCAGAGCAGCTGCCTTCCCCGTCTGGCCACCCATTATATGTGTCATAGCACCATGTTGTACCATAGAGCTAGACACAGGTGCTATGTTTTCTTGAAATATATTCACCAGCTTCCAAAGGTTTACCTCAATCCCCTTTACTCAATAAGCCTCAATTCTACTGACAGCTGACTAAAGAGTTTCAGCTGGTAATAATAACCTCGCTGTCATAATGTACCCAAAATAGAGTAAGAATATCATGCTTTTCAGTAATACTCCAGTGAGTGAGGCTAAGAGTATCGTTTTTGTTCTTGTAAAAGAATTTTTTGGGAACATGAATACAAAGGTATCAGGTTACCAAATCATTTGCTAGTAGAACCTATTTGAAGCTAAATGTAGCCTCTAAACATTAAGTGATAATAATGTTATCAGGTGGCTGGGCACAGTTGCTCACGCCTATAATCCCAACACTGAGAGGCTGAGGTGGGCGGATCACTTGAGGCCAGGATAGGACCAGCATGGCCAACATGGTGAAACCCCATCTCTACAGAAAAAATACAAAAATTTGTCAGGTGTGGTGCTGCGTGCCTGTAATCCCAATTACTCGGGTGGCTGAGGCACAAGAATCCCTTGAACTTGGAAGACAGAGGTTGCAGTGAGCTGAGATCACACCACTGCACTCCAGCCTGGGCGACAGAGCGACACTGTCTCGAAAAAAGGGGAAAATAATGGACTTGCAGAGCCTTGTTATTTAGATTTCAGACATCTGTTAACTAAAACACATGTGTGGGCTTTTGTTACTTATTTTGCTAATCTTTAAATATCTTTATATTTGAGAAAGTTTGTGAAACATCTTTGTGTAAATTATAACTTGCAGAACCTCTCTTACAAGCAGGCATACTGGTAAGTAGCTGCCAGAATACAACTTATAACCAGATTGAAGTGTTTAATTATAACATGGTTATTATTCTGGGGTTCTATATAAAATAAAACCTTTGAATCTGTGATTTTTGTCATTAGGGTATACTTTGGGACATGTGGTAACATAGAATATCGACACCATTTATGACATGTTGACCATGTTAAATTTAACACCTCTCTTAATCCTTTCAATAGCCCTACAAGGTACATGTTATTATTTGCCCAAAGTCACACAGTCACACAAGAACTTGTATGGTGTTCAATGAATCTGGCTCCAAAAGTAGCTTTAGGTTTAATTTAGGACCTTTCATGTATAGTGCTCTCAAGTCTTGTAACTATCTGCTTCTTCAATCATCAACCTCGTTCAATCTAACATCTTGAAGGGACTACTCCAATGCCTTACTTCCATTCCAATTTTTTTTTTTTTTTTTTTTTTTTTGAGACAGAGTGGCTCTGTTGCCCAGGCTGGAGTGCTGGAGTGCAGTGGCGTGATTTCTGCTCACTGCAACCTCCGCCTCCTGGATTTAAGTGATTCTCTTGCCTCAGCCTCCCGAGCAGCTGAGATTATAGGCATGTGCTAGCACACCCAGCTAATTTTTGTATTTTTAGTAGAGACAAGGTTTCACCATGTTGGCCAGGATGGTCTCGATCTCTTGACCTCATGATCTGCCCACCTCGGCCTCCTAAAGTGCTGGGATTACAGGCGTGTGCCACCGTACCTGGCCCAAATTCAATTTTTTTTTTTTTTTTTTTTTTTTTTTAAGATGGAGTCTTGCTCTGCAGGTCTGGAGTGCAATGGCACAATCTCATCTCACTGCAGCCTCCTGCGTAGCTGGGATTATAGGGGTGCACCACCACACCTGGCTAAGTTTCGTATTTTTAATAGAGACCAGTTTCACTGTTGGCCAGGCTGGTCTTGAAATCCTGACCTCAAGTGATCTGCCTGCCTCAGCTTCCCAAAATGCTGGGATTACAGATGTGAGCTACCACCCTCAGCACTAAGGCATTTTAAAATTAATTTATCAAGGGTTTACTTAAATTTTTAGAAGATGGAGATGAAGTTGGACTCCCCTTTTATATATATATAGTGGTATATGCCTGCTAAATTGCAGGATATAATAAGACTTGAGGTTGGGCGTGGGGGCACAAGCCTGTAATCCCAGCTTGAACCCAGAAGGCAGAGGTTGCAGTGAGCAGAAATGGAGATTGTACCACTGCGCTCCAGCCTGAGCAACAGAGCAAAACTGTCTCAAAAGACTTAAATAAGCACATTGTAAACAAATTATTATATGATAACACAACACAAAGTAATCCTTGGATTATTTCAAGAATATTTGCCATTAATTGGTCTCAATAAAAATTAAATAATCTCCCTGTATGCTAAAACATTTCCTGTCTGGGTTTGACGACTCGTGCCTGTAATCCTACCACTTTGGGAGGTTGATGCAGGAGGATCCTTTGAGCCCAGGTATTCAAAGCTGCCATGAGCTATGACGGTGCCATTGTACTGCAGCCTGGTGACAGCAAGATCCTGTCTCAAAAGAAGCATTTGCTAAAATCGTTGAGATTCAGCACTCCCAAACTTACAAAATGTATCTGACACCAAAAGCTACAGTAATGCTTAATGGAGAAACCCTGAAAAGTCTATCAATTGAAAAGAGAAAGCTTAGGCCGGGTGCAGTGGCTTACGCCTGTAATCCCAGCATTTTGGGAGGCCCAGGCGGGTGGATCACCAGGTCAGTAGTTTGAGACCAGCCTGGCCAACATGGTGAAACATGGTGTCTATTAAAAATACAAACATTAGCAGGCTGAGGTGCTGCGCGACTGTAATCTCAGCTACTCAGGAGGCTGAGGCACGAGAATTGCTTGAACCTGGGAGGCGGGGGTTGCAGTTAACTGAGATCCCGCCACTGAACTCCACAATCTTGCCGACAGCAATACTCCGTCTTGGAGGAAGAAAAAAGATCCTGTGGAGTGATTGGGCTGTAGCCACCTGGAAGCTCAGCTGGGCCTGCTGACTGTAGCATCTTTGTTCTTTTCTATGGCTTGAGATTCTCACAGCATGGCAAGCAGGTTCCAAGTAGATAAAAGCAGATTTTAAAAGTTCATTTCTGGGCTGTGCATCGTAGCTTATACCTGTAGTCCCAGCATTTGGGAAGGCCAAGGTGGGAGTATTGAGTGAGCCAGGAGTTGAAGGCCAGCCTGGGCAACATGGCAAGACCCTGTCTGTAAAATACTTAAAAAAACAAACAAACAAAAAAACATTAGCCAAGCATGGTGGTAGGCACCTATGCTCCCAACTACTGGGGAGGCTGAGGTGGGAGGATTGCTCAAGCCTGAGAAGTCAAGGCTGTATTCTAGCCTGGGCAACAGAATGAGACCGTCTCAAAAAGAAACCCCACCAAAACCAAAAGATTATTTCTGTATTCTATTATTCTATTGGTTAAAGCCAGTCACAGGGCCTTCCAGATATAGGGTGAGGGGAAATTAATTGCATCATTTTCATGAGAAGAGCAGCACAGAACTTGTGGCCATATTCAGAATTATATATATATATATATATATATACACACACACACACATAACATGCTTTTTATACGTATAGGAACTTCTTAGAACACATAAATGGCTGATAGTAGTTGACTTTTTTATTGTAGGGATATATAAATCAGGGGAAACTTCATAGAACATCAGTAAGGTGACAGAATAGAACAACAGTCTGTTTAGTACCTCACAGGAATACTAATTTGAACAATAATCAATACAGGAAAATACCTTCACAAGAGTTAAGGAAGCCAAGTGGCAGATAGTAGTACCTGGATAGGGCACAGAAATAAGAAATGCAAA
Source organism: Cheracebus regulus (assembly GCA_963574635.1). NCBI lineage: Eukaryota > Metazoa > Chordata > Mammalia > Primates > Pitheciidae > Cheracebus > Cheracebus regulus. The sequence goes on from CAUYQU010037613.1 coordinate 53,820, forward strand.
TGAGAACCGGATTTGCCTTGTATGCAAACTCCAGCCCCACCTCAGTAAAACCCACTGGCAGACAGGCCCTCAGCCTCATACTCCAGGCTGATACCTGTGGACCTATACTTCAGGCTAGCTCCCATGTACAGGCTTCAGGCCCACTGCTGCACATCCAGGTGGCAGGCTAGCCTACCATATGGTGTGCTTAGTGTCTCTGGATGAGCTGACTGCTGAAAAATTTTCTCAGCTGAAGCCAGTCGAAAAGACCAGAATAAGTGTCACTTCAAATATACAGATACTAGTGCATGGCCATAAGGATCATAAACAATCAGAATCACAAAAAGGAGCAAAATAAATCACCAGTAAACCTAAAGCAGTGGTGATTTATGGACTGCCTATTAAAAATAATGATTTTGGGCTGGGCACAGTGGCTCACGCCTGTAATCCTAGCACTTTGGGACACCAAGGCGGGCAGATTACCTGAGGTCGGGAGTTTGAGACTAGCCTGACCAACATGGAGAAGCCCTATCTCTACTAAAAATACAAAATTAGCCAGGCGTGGTGTGCAGGCCCATGATTCAAGCTACTTGTGAGGCTGAGGCAGGAGAATAGCTTGAACCTTGCAGGTGGAGGTTGCAATGAGCCAAGATCGCACCATTGCACTCCAGCCTGGGCAATAAGAGCAAAACTCCCTCTCAAAAAGAAAAAAAAAAGGATCAGGAAAACAATACATGAAAAATATGAAGTTCAACAAAGAGAAATCATTAAAAAGAACCAAATTCTGGAGCCAGAGAACATAATGACTAAACTGGAAAATTCCATAGAGGCTTCAACAACAGACTCAAGCAAAAGAATTGATGAATTTGAGACAGGTCGCTTGAAATTACTCAGTCAGAAGAACAAAAAAATGAAAAAGATAGGCCAGGCGTGGTGGCTCACGCCTATAATCCCAGCACCTTGGGAGGCTGAGGCGGGTGGATCACGTGAGGCCGGGAGTTCGAGACCAGCCTGACTAACATGTAGAAGCCCTGTCTCTGCCGGGTGCAGTGGCACATACCTGTAGTCCCAGCTACTCGGGAGGCTGAGGTGGGAGGATCACTTGAGCCCAGGAGTTCTGGGCTGTAGTGCGCTATGTTGATTGACTGTCAGCACTAAGTTCAGCATCAATATGGTGACCTCTCGGGAGCGGGGCCTAAGGAGGGGTGAACTGGCCCAGGCCGGAAACGGAGCAGATCAAAACTCCCGTGCTGATTAGTAGTTGGATCGCACCTGTGAATGGCCACTGCACTCCAGCCTGGGCAATATGGTAAGACCCTGTCTCTTTAAAAAAAAAAAAAAGAAACCTCGTTTCTACTAAAAATACAAAAAATGAGACAGACGTGGTGGCACATGCCTGTAATCCCAGCTCCTCCGGAGGCTGAGGAAGGAGAATCACTGAACCTGGGAGGGGGAGGTTGCAGTGATGGAGTTCGCGCCATTGCACTCTAGCCTGGGCAACAGAGTGAGACCATCTCAAAAAAAAAAAAAAGAAAAGAAAAAGAGTGAAAAAAGCCTATTGGAAGCATAGGACACCATGGGGTGAACCCGTATATGCATTTTGGGTATTTCAGAAAGAGCAAAGGGCAGAAAGTTCACTTAAAGGAAACTTCTCCAATCTGGAAAGAAATAAACATCCAGATCCATGAAACCCAGAGAACCCCAAATATATTAAAGATATCTTGGCTGGGGCAATGGCTCATGCCTGTAATCCCAGAACTTTGGGAGGCCAAGGTGGGTGGACCACCTGAGGTCAGGAGTTCTAGACCAGCTTGGCCAATATGGTGAAACCCCATCTTTACTGAAAATACAAAAAAAACTAGCTGGGCGTGGTGGCAGGCGCCTATAATCCCAGCTACTTGGGAGGCTGAGGCAGGAGAATCACTTGACCCCAGGAGGCAAAGGTTGCAGTGACTGAGATTGCACCATTGCACTCCAGCCTGGGCAACAGAGCAAGACTCCGTCTCAAAAAAACACAAAGATATCTTGACTGGCCAGGTGCAGTGGCTCATGCCTGTAATCCCAGCACTTTGGGAGGCCGAGATGGGGGGATAACCTGAGGTTAGGAGTTCAAGACCAGCCTGACCAACATAGAGAAACACTGTCTCTACTAAAAATACAAAATTAGCCAGGTGTGGTAGCACATGCCTGTAATCCCAGCTACTCAGGAGGCCAAGGCAGAACTGCTTGAACCTGGGGGTGGAGGTTGTGGTGAACCGAGATTGCACCATTGCACTCCAGCCTGGGCAACAGGAGCAAAATTCCATCTCAAAAAAAAAAAAATAAAATAAGTAAAAATAAAATAAAAATATAAAAATATCTTGACCAAGGCACATTATAATTAAACTCTCAGAAGACAGAGTTTTGAAATTGATATATGTATTACCTATTCAAAAACTTTCTAACACCTGACCCCATCCTCTTGCCACTGCTAGAAGAGTAGCTACTGGTTAACAGTTTTGTTTGTAAATAGCCCTAAAGATGACCTGGTTCCAGGACATTAAAACTGTCCCAGTAGATTTCTGAGGTGTCAACTCTCCTGCAGATAGAATAACATTCAAAGGCTCTTCCTTTGTCTCTAGCTGCAAGATCATAGGCAATCTTCCTTTCAAAAGTTATTTATTTATTTATTATAAAAAGAGATGGGGTCTCACTGTGTTGATTAGGCTGGTCTTGAACTAGTCTCAAGTGTTCCTCCCATCTTGGCTTCCCAAAGTGCTAGGATTACAGGTGTGAGCCACCGCACCTGGACTTTTAAATTTTATTTATTATTATTATTTGGTTCTATGGACGTCCTTTGTGTACAAGCTTTTTGATAGTACAGCTTATGTGAAATAAGAATAATGGTACATTGGCCGGGCACAGTGATTCACGCTTGTAATCCCAGCACTTTGGGAGGCTAAGGCAGGCAGATTGCCTGAGGTCAGAAGTTCAAGACCAGTCTAGCCAACATATGAAATCCTGTCTCTACTAAAAATACAAAAATTAGTGGAGCGTGGTACCACGGGCCTGTAATCCCAGCCACTCAGGAGGCTGAGACAGGAGAATTGCTTGAACCTGAGAGGCAGAGATTGCAGTGAGTCGAGATTGCACCACTACACTCCACCCTGGGCAAGAGAGCCAGACTCTGTCTCAAAAAAAAAAAAAAAAAGGAATAATGGTACATTACCCTCAATGGTAATTAAAATGTGTTATCAGTATAGCATGTATAATGGTCTATTCTTTTTTTTTTTTTTTTGGTAGAGACAGAGTCTCGTTCTGTTACCCAGACTTGAGTGCAGTGGTGCAATCTCACCTCACTGCAACCTCCACATCCTGGGTTCTAGAAATTCCGTCTCAGCCTCCCGAGTAGCTGGGACTACGGGTGCACACCACTACACCAGGCTAATTGTTTTGTATTTTAGTAAAGATGGGGTTTCACCATGTGGCCCAGGCTGGCCTCAAACTCCTGAGCTCAGGCAATCCATCCGCCTCAGGCTCCCAAAGTGCTAGGATTATAGGCATGAGCCACCGCACCCAGACTAATGGTCTATTCTGCTAGACTCCTGAGCTCCATGAGAGCAGAGACCTTTTATTTTGTTTATTACTGTGTACTGGCAAGTGTATACCAAATGTGAATTTGAATACCAGATGTGAATACAGCTTTTGACCCATCCCTGTTCACAAACAGGCCCACTTTGAGGCCAAAATCCTTGTCAATCTCCATCAAACCAAGATCCTTAAGATTTGTCTTTCCCATCATTGTAGAATGTTCTTCATGAAATAAGCATTTGATGAATGAAATCTTGCATTAACTTTTGTTGGCAGGACATGGTGGTTCACACCTGTAACCCTAGTATTTTGCAAGCCAAGGTAGCTGGATCACATAAGCTCAGGAGTTTGAGACTAGCCTAGGCAACATAACGAAACCCTGTCTCTACAAAAAATACAAAAAAAAAAAAAAAAAAATTAGCCAGGTATCGTGGCGTGCTCCTGTAGTCCCAGCTACTAGGGAGGCTGAGGTGGAAGAATGCTTGAGCCCAGGAGATCAAGGCTACGGTGAGCCAAGATCGCACTCCTGTACTCCAGCCTGGTAAACACAACAAGACCCTGTCTCAAAAAACAAACAAACAAACAAAAACCAAGCTAAAGTCTCACTCTGTCGCCCAGGTTGGAGTGCAGTGGCACAATCTTGGCTCACTGCAACCCCCACCTCCCAGGTTCAGGCAATTCTCCTGCCTCAGCCTCCTGAGTAGCTGGGATTACAGGCGTGTGCCACCATGCCCAGCTAATTTTTGTATTTTTAGTAGAAACGAGGTTTCACCATGTTGGTCAGGCTGGTCTCAAACTCCTGACTTTGTGATCCACCTGCCTCGGCCTCCCAAAGTGCTGGGATTACAGGCATGAGCCACTGCGCCTGGCCTGTTTCCTTTGTGTCTTTTTGCTGATAAGCCTCTAAGCACCTGTTACATTTCTTTTGAATCTCCCACAACATCATCAAGTTCCTCAATAAATAATTACTCAGTTGAAAAAGTTTGACTTTCTCTGCGCAATCACCAGATGGCATTAGAACCTTATCCGAACATACAGGTAGGTGCATACCTGAACTGAGATTTGATAGGCAGTGATGTTTCTGTCTGCTAGAGGACCAGAGGCTGTTGTTTCATCTAAGAGTTCAGAACAACATAAGGGGAAGGCTTAGCAAAGATCAGTTGGAATCAGACTTGCAGAATAGAAAGCAGGTCAGAGTTTGAGTGGAAGACCCAAGAATCACTGAAAAGTAGGATCCCCTCCAAAAAAATGTTGTCTTTCAAAAGCTAGCTACATGATGGGTTTAAACATCATCTCTTGAGGGGAGCCCCAGCCCTTGATGAATTCTACTACCAAATTCCTTTTCCAAGCCTGTCAAATGATTGGCCTCAAACGTGTGACTCACATTTTGTAAGCTTTGTTGAAACCTTTGAAAATCAGAACAAGGCCGGGCATGGTGGCTCACGCCTGTAATCCAAGCACTTTGGAGGCCAAGGCAGGTGGATCACTTGAGGTCGGGAGTTCAAGACCAGCCTGACCAACATGGTGAAACCCCATCTTTAAAAAAAAAAAAAAGAAACATAACATACAGATGTAAAATTGCAGTTCCACTTTCACAATGGCTATTTAAACATTTTCCCTTCCTGGGTGTGGTAGCATACACCTGTGAGTCCTGGCTACTTGAGAGGTGGAGGTGGGAGGATAGCATAAAGCCCAGGAATTAGAGGCTGGAGTGAGCCATGATCAAGCTACTGCACTCCATCCTGGGTGACAGAGCAAGACCCCGTCTCTAAATATATACCTGTCTCTAAGTTTATATATATAATAACAAATAAATATACAAATACATAAATTTCCCTCTTGCAGCTCCAGCCCTCAACAGACTTTCTCAAAGAGAAAATTGATGTTATCTGACTATAATGTCCCTGTCTTCCTTCTACCAAATCTAATGAACTTCAACACTATCTGCTCCATACCTCCTGTTACTGTAAAGGAATTTATCTTGCTTCCCTATCCTTTTTGGAACCTCCGTTATGGATTATCCCATCTCCTTGTCTTTCTAACAACTCCTTCCCTAAGATATCCCTACTGCCAGTTAATTATGCTCAAGTCCCTCACATAGTAAAACAAAAACCCCTTAATCTTGCTTCTCCTCTAGTCCCTTCATAGCTGAAATTTTCTGCATTGAGTAGTTTCTGTCTTCACTCTTCCCATACTCAGCCCTTCCAGTCTGACATATCACGCTTTACTGGAAGCAACTCTCAATGTTACCACTGATACCCATGTTGCTAAATCTTGTAGGTGTCATCGGTCTTCATCTTGACCTCTTGGTAGTATTTGACCCTGTTGATCACTTTGTCTTTGAAGTATTTTTTGTTGTTGTCGTTTTAAAAGCAACACAATTTCTGTGCTTTCCTTCCTTGCCCTCCCCTCACACATACATACATATGTTTGCTTTACTCCCCCAGCCTCTGTCCACTAAGTTTGTTTTGCTATGCTTGATTAAAGTTCCTCAAGGATTGGTGCTCAGGCCTTTTTTCACTGCACCCACTTAAGGCTCTTTTTTTTTTTTTTTTTTTGAGATGGAGTCTTGCTCTGTCGCTCAGGCTGGAGTGCAATGGCGCGATCTTGGGATCTTGGCTCACTGCAACCTCCGCTTCCTGGGTTCAAGCGATTCTCCTGCCTCAGCCTCCCGAGTAGCTGGAATTACAGGTGTGCGCCAATACACCCAACTAATTTTTTATATTTTTGGTAGCGATGAGGTTTCATCATGTTGACCAGGCTGGTCTCGAACTCCAGACCTCAAATGACCCACCCGCCTCGGCTTGCCAAAGTGCTGGGATTACAGGTGTGAGCCACTGCTCCCAGCCACTCTTTTTGTTTGTTTGTTTTGTTTTTTAAATAAGGTCTCTCTTGCTCTGTTGCCTAGGCTGGAGTGCAGTACCACCTGCTCCCAGGCTCAGTCGATCCTTCCACATCAGCCACCCCTGACTCTCCCTACCCCTGCTCTGGAGTAGCTGGGACTACAGGCACGAGTGCCACCATGCCCGGCTAATTTTTGTATTTTTGTAGAGATGCGGTTTCGTCATGTAGGATGGTCTTGAACTTTCTGGCCTCAAGCAATCCACCTAATTTAGCCTTTCAAAGTGCTGGGATTACAGGTGTGAGCCACCACGCCTGGCTTTAAGTTTATTTTTCAACTCCTGTTACTTCATTTACAGCATTAACTTGTAAATTTACCACTAACCCACAATCTTCCCCTGAGCTCAAGACCCATATATACCATTCTTTCCTTTAAAATTCATGTGTCCCCAACCAAATTTGCATTGGATAGTATTAAATAAAACTCATATTCCCCAGTTTATCTTAGATTCTGCATTTGAATTTGTAACCCCAGCGAAAAGGCCCTTTCCTAGGTCTCTAACCTTTTTTAATGTCTATGCACAGGAGGCTGAGGCAGGAGGATTGCTTGAGCCCAGGAGGTGGAGGTTGCAATGAGCCCTGATCACACCAATGCACTCCAACTCAAGCAACAGAGCAGTTTGTCTCCAAAAATAAACAAACAAGAAACTAAAATAAATCTTCAATTTCCCAAAGTGTACCTCAGAGTTTTCATGCATTCTGATCCCTTTGCCTGGGGATGCTTTATTCCCTTCATCTAGTTAATTGCCTACTCATCAAATATTAGCTCAAATCTCAGTTTCTCAGGAAAGTTTCGTCTGCATAAAATGTAAGCTCTCTGAGGGCAGTGCTTTGTCTACTTTCCTGCTGTTTGCCTGAGGCCTAATATACTGACATAGTAGGTACTTGAGAAATATTTCTTGTATCACTGAGTAAACTAGATTGAGATAAAGTACTATTGTGAACCAATGGCTTACTACTTATTTTGTAGATAAAGTGATTTACCCTGGCCTGAGATGGTAACTTCACTTCACTTTTCAGGTAGTGTCTGGTTGAGTCATCAATACTCCACTGACTTTTTCACCTTTATTAAATAACATAACTTTTTATTTTTTTGAGTCAGGTCTTATTCTATAGCTCAGGCTGGAGTGCAGTGGTGTGCAAGGCTCATGGCAACCTCCGCCTCCAGCTTAAACCATCCTCCTTAGACCTGTCCCATACCAGGTGAGTAGCTGGGACCACATGCATGTGCCACCACACCCAGCTAATTTTGTATTATTATTTTTTTTAGTAGAGACAGGGTTTCACCATGACGCCCAGGCTGGTCTGGAACTTTTGAGCTCAAGTGATCCACCCGCCTTGGCCTCCCATAAGTGCTGGGATTACAGGTGCAAGCCACTGTGCCTCAAATTACATAACCTTTCAATGTCTCAGTTTTGTGATCTACCAAATGGTATCCCATGATCCCACAGTGGCCGCCTCTCAAGGTTATTGTAGGGTTATGTGTAAGCTGCTTACTGCATTGCCCACCCTGTAGAAAGAACTCCATATTATAATCATTAACTGTGCTGGAAAATTCCCAACTCTCCAGATGCAGAGTTCTGCAAGGATGGTTGGGAAGAGTTGCAGCCAGATTAGGGTCTCCAAACAATTGATTTAAGCCGAAGTTTCCCTGATCTGAAGGCTGGCTGGAGCTCAAATCCCCTCAACCTGGGTACTGAACCAGTATCTCAGTCCCAAGGGTGTGCTGCATTCAGTCAAATTCAACAAAAGGCGAAGGCGGTCTTTTTCCAGGGAAAAGGCTAGCTGTCTTTCGCCTCAAAGACCCTCCTGCACAGAATTCCTGATATTAAAAATCAGCTGGCTGTGTGTGGTCGCTCATGCCCTTAATCCCAATGCTGAGGCACAGGCGGGGAGACTGCTTGAGCCAAGGAGTTCCAGACCAACCTGGGCAAAATAATGAGGCCCTGTCTCTACTGAAAAAGTAAAAATAAAAATATTAGCCGGGCCAGGCGTGGTGGCTCACGCCTGTAATCCCAGCACTTTGGAAGGCTGAGGCGGGTGGATCACCTGAGGTCGGGAGTTCGAGGCCAGCCTGATGAACATGCAGAAAGCCCATCTCTACTAAAAATACAAAATTAGCCAGGTCTGGTGGTGATGCCTGTAATCCCAGCTACTGGTGAGGCTGAGGCAGGAAAATCGCTTGAACCTGGGAGGCAGAGGTTGCTGTTAGCCGAGATAACACCACTGCATTCCAGCCTAGGCAACAAGAGTGAAACTCCGTCTCAAAAAAAAAGAAAAAAAAATTAGCAGGGCGTGGTCGTGAGGGCCTGTAGTCCCAGCTAGTGGGGAGGCTGAGGTGGGAGGATCTCTTGAGGACAGGAGTTTGAGGCTGCAGTGAGCTGTGATCACGCCACTGCACTCCAATCTGGGCGAGAGAGTGAGACCCTGTCTCAAATAATAAAATAAATAAATAAATAAATAAATAAAATCCAGCCAAAATGGTATCGTTTTCCCTTTGTTGCCCCAATAGCTAGCGCTTCCCACCATTCCTTGGCAAACAGAACCAGAGAGGATAGAAGTCGGGTTTCAGCCAGGGACTCTCGTGAATCGCTTCTAACACGTAACCTATTTAAATTTTGTATTATGGTATTCAGGAGGTTGACAAACAGACTTTTCGGGAATGCGACTCGAACTCGTAAGCCATAGCTGTTCCTCCATTTCCCGCCTCAGCCGGACAACAGAGAGGATATCTCCAGGGTTAGACAACAACTACCGCAGGCGAGGGCGCGAGCGAGTTGCGCGCGCTGACTAGGGGGAAGGGCCTGGCGCGCGCCGCACGGGACCGAGGGGGTGGGGACGAGGTCTCTCGCGAGAGTAGGTTTGTTCTGGGGCTGCAGCCGCTGCCGCCACCTCTATCCAGCGCCGTTGCTGCGGGGGATTGTGGGAGCCTCCGCGTCCCGCTCACTGGGAGAGAGGTACCTCTCCTTTTCCCTCTCCCTTTCCCTAAGGTAGGCGTGAAACGGGTAAGAGTCGGGGTGGGGTGGCTGGGGGCTCTGTGTGTCCGCCGGGAGGTGACAACGACGGCGACAGGGGCCGCGGGGAGCCGGCGGCGCGCCTTTCTTGCTCGCTCCCGTTCTGCCTCCCTCCGCGCTGCGTATGTGAGCCGCCTGATCGGCGGCCGCCATGTTAGGAGCGCAGTGGCGGCGCAACCAGCCTTCTCGGGCGGCGGAGGTGAGCGGTCCGGGAGGGAGACATGCGGCCGACCGAGGGCCCAGGGTGCGGCGGGAGAGTCGGGGTGAAGAGGTGCGCTGGTCGGCCGAGCTTCCCGTGCGTCCTGGGCTCGTTGTGGGCGGGGGCGGGACGACGAGCCCGTTACACGCGGGCCGCGGCGTTGAGGGGGAGGGAGGAGCGCTCGAGGCCTGAGGGACAGACTGTCCATTGGGGGCCTGTCGTTTTCGGAGGATGATAGTGAAGTCCTTGGGTAGCGCCAGTCCCAAATAACGCGATCGCCTTTTTTTCTCTGAAAATGTTCCTCAAAATGGAGGATTTCGCAGACTCCAAAGAGCCTGCTGTTTGAGCAGGTTTCTTTCTTCTCCCGATGTCACGGCCTTCGCGCCGCTCCTCGCCCATCGCCTCAGAGCGCCCCCTAAGATTCTTGGTCCAAACGCGCGCGCGCGTCGTTAGGTGGACATCAGAAACAACTCCTCCCCGCCCCCCATCGCGTAAAGATGGCCGAAAAATTAAATGTTAACGCTTGTTTTTCGTACCGCGTCGTGGAGCAAGCCGCCTACAATACGCTGCGAGGCGGGTGATTTGCGCTTGTTTAGTCAGTCACCTTACATCCTTTTTCTCTTTATCAAAATGCTATTAGTTCAGGTTCCTCTGGAGAGGATCGTGTGGTGTGGGACCTTCCGGTTTCCAGACAAAGGGTTTTGGAATACCAAGGTGTAGTCGCCGTATCGTTCTTTGCATTTCGAGCTCTGTGCCATGTTCTGTGTTCTGCATTTACTGTAGATGAATATTCCCTAGGCGTTTATCCTGCTCTGTGGCCCTGTTCTGTGGAATATTCCTATTGGATCAGTTACAGTTTTTCAGCCAGACATTTCTAGAACGGTTATGGTGGTTCTGAAATGTCTAGTCTTTCGGGCGCGCTGGAATAATGTGAAGAGTCGTTGATTTCGTAGGTAGTGGTCACGAGATTTTGTATTGATACTGCGTTCTGTGTTAAACCTTGGTTTAAGATTTCTAAATAGTCGGTAAAATACATTTTTCTCCTAAGGAAATCTAAGTTGACTATGTGGACAAAAATGATGTCTTAGGCTATTTTAATAAATGTTTAAAATAAAGTTTCCCTTTTAAAACATTTCTTTACTAATGGCTCAGTCATCTACGAAGTCTGTCGACGTTTTCACATTAGCATTGTTTTAAAAATCAAGAAGGGCTTGAGACATTTTCGTTGCAAAAACGCTCTGGATGATGCCTTTTCCACTTAAATAGAATGTTTTTGCAAACTCGAAATTAAACACCATTAAAATACTACATGAAGATTCTTCTCGTTGGTTATGTAAGATTTGAAAAAGATAATTTGGCCAGATGTTTGTGAAGTGCTTTAAATTTGTATTTCTTCCTTTGCACTTAACAGTACATGCTTATAACATTACTTTGTACTTTACCCAGGGAATTTTCACTTTATCATCTTTATATATTTTTAAGTTGTGTACAGCTTTTATATCACATTTTGAACTAATTTGGAAGGTTTTAACCACCCTTGGTCTGAGCATTTGCTAAGTCTTTAAGCATGCTAATTTTCTTACTAATGCTTTTAGAGTTTATAAACACTAATATTACAAGTCAGTTAATGGTTTTTACTGAGGAGTGCAACGATGATGTCATATTTTAGGAGCATCATGTAGTTCAAATCCCTAATTTTATAGAAGAGAAGATTAAAGCCCAGATAGGTTGTGACCAGTTGCAATAGTAGCAGTGTTGCCAGTGTGGTCTAGAGAGGCCTTGGATCTTTTTGTTTAAAACAAGATTGCTCTGTTGCCCAGACTGAAGGGCATTGGCGCGATCACTGGCTCATGGCTCACAGTAGCCTCTACGTCCCAGACGCGAGTAATCCTCCCACCCCAGCCTCCAGGGTAGCTGAGATCACAGGCACGCACCACCATACTCAGCTAATTTTTTGATCTTCTTTAGAGACGTTCTCACTATGTGGCCTAGGTTGGTGTTGAGCTCCTGGAACCCTTAGATCTTGATTTGGTCCTTGATTCAGACTCATTCATAGTATAGTATAACAAATGGGCTTAAAATGGAAAGACTGCTTATAGTAATTTATCCTAAGGGACTAGTGTGACAGATAAATTTAATAACAGTTAATGGTTTTTGAAAATCTAAAGATTCAAATTTTGGGAATCTGTTAATTCTGTTGTGGAAGAGGAAATCTTATACAGCTAAAAACAGTATTTTTAGGCTGGGCGTGGTCGCTCACTCCTGTAATCCCAGTACTTTGAAAGGCGGAGGCAGGCGGATCACGAGGTCAGGAGATCGACACCATCCTGGCTAACACGGTGAAACCCCATCTCTATTTAAAATAAATAAATAAAAGAAAAGAAAATAAACCAGGTATGGTGGCACACGCCTGTAGTCCCAGCTACTTGGGAAGCTGAGGCAAGAGAATCGCTTGAACCTGGGAGGTGGAGGTTGCAGTGAGCCGAGATTGCGCCACTGCACTCCAGCCTGGGCCACAGCGAGACTGTCTCAAAAATAAACCAAAAACAAACAAAACCATACAGTATTTTAGGTGAAGAGTAATAATGGGAGAATGGTAATGGTATATAGTTTTAACTGTAAAGGAAAATGTTGTAAACTGCTAATGTCGTTTGATTGTATTTGTGGGTTTTTTGTTTTGTTTTTTGAGATGGAGTCTCACTCTGTCACCCAGGCTGGAGTGCAGTGGTGCGATCTTGGCTTACTGCAACCTCCACTTCCTGGGTTCAAGCGATTATCCTGTCTCAGCCTCCTGAGCAGCTGGGATTGCAGGCATGAGCGACCAGGCCCAGCTAGTTTTTGTATTTTTTAGTAGAGACGTGGGTTCACCTTGTTGGCCAGGCTGGTCTCGAACCCCTGACCTCATGATCCATCTGCCTCGGTCTCCCAAAGTGCTGGGATTACAGGCGTGAGCCACCACGCCTATCCGGTTAGATTGTTTTTTATTTTTTATTTATTTTTTGACACCACGTTTCTCTCTTGTTGACGAGGCTGGAGTGCGATGGCAGGATCTCGGCCCACTGCAAACTCCTCCTCCCAGGTTCAAGAGATTCTTTTGCCTCAGCCTCCTGAGTAGCTGGGATTACAGGCATGTGCCACCACGCCCAGCCAATTTTGTATTTTTAGTAGAGACGAGGTTTCTCCATGTTGGTCAGGCTGGTCTTGAACTTCCAACCTCAGGTGATCTGCCTGCCTTGGTCTCCCAAAGTGCTGGGATTACAGGCGTGAGCTACTGCGCTCGGTGGATTGTTTTCAGAAGGACAATATAAAACATGAAAATAGACATGCGCCCCAAAATGTTTGCTCAGATGTTGGCATTATGAGTGATTTATGTTTCCTCCCTGGTGTTTTTCTGAATTTATTACAATTAATTACATCTACTTTTGTAATGAGGGGAAAAAATGGAAAATATTTTGTAAATGTTAGAACAGCTTAAAATTATTAGAATCTCCTGTATTTTTTTAAGGGAAATTGATATAAACTAGCTGCTTCAAGTCTGAAGTGAAAAGTGACAGAAAGTAGTGCTTGTTGTGTAACATTCTGGTTATTAGATACAAGCAAACATAGGAATCAGACTATTCTTACGCAAAAATGTTAACATCATTATTATTGGCTGTGTGTGGTGGCTCATTATTATTGGCTGTGTGAGGTGGCTCATGCCTGTAATCTCAGCACTTTGGGAGGCTGAAGCAGGTGGATCACGAGGTCAGGAATTCAAGACCAGCCTGGCCAAGATGATGAAACCCTGTCTCTACTAAAAATACAAAAATTAGCCGGGCCTGGTGGCACGCACCTGTAATTCCAGCTATTCGAGAGGCTGAGGCAGAGAATTGCTTAAACCTGGAGGCAGAGCTTGCCGGGGGCCGAAATTGAGCCACTGCACTCCAGCCTGGGCGACAGAGCAGGACTCGGTCTCAAAAATAAAAATAAAATAAAAATTATTGGAAATAGTACTAATTAGCTTACCCTGTGAACTGCAGCCAAAGAATTGAATAATGGTTGGATATTCTTAGAACATCTTTTAGTTAGGGATACTTGATTTTATATACCTCCTTTAGTTAGAATTGTAGTACAGCTATCCCATACTTCTGGCAACAGGTTCTAAAAGTGGTTGATTGCGGCTGGGCTCCAGTAATCCCAGCACTGTAGGAGGTCTAGGCGATCATCTGAGGTCAGGAGTTCCAAGACCAGCTTGCCCGACATGGCGGTACCCTGTTTTTACTAAAAAATACAAAAATTAGCTGGATGTAGTGGCGGACACCTGTAATCCTGGCTACCTGGGAGGCTGAGGTAGGAGAATCACTTGAACCTAGAAATCGGATGTTGCAGTTAGCCGAGATCGTGCCACACTGTATTCCAGCCTGGGCAGCAGAACAGACTCTGTCTCAAAAAAAAAAAAAATTAAAGTTGATGATTGACTTAACATTTGGGATAGACAGTGCTAAGTGTTGGGATGGGTTGGAAGTGTTATAGGCTGGGAGTGTAATTTTGCCATTTTCTGTATATGTGGTTGGTTATTGGAAGGCACAATGCTGTCCAAGAAATAAAGTGCTGTAATTTCTAATTATTAGCTATGTAGCAAACCGTTCTCATCGAATCATTAGGATTAAGGGCTTTGAAGTTCTTGATAAAAGTTTATGTGTTGGCCAGGTGCAGTGGCTCATGCCTGTAATCCCAGCACTTTGGGAGACTGAGGCCAGTGGATCACGAGGTCAGGACTTCAGGACCAGCTGGCCAACATGGTGAAACCCCGTCTCTACTAAAAATACAAAAATTAGTCAGGCGTGGTAGTGCAGGCCTGTAGTCCCAGCTCCTTGGGAGGTTGAGGCAGGAGAATTGCTTGAAACTGGAAAACAGAAGTTGCAGTGAGCCAGGATCATCCACTGCATTCCTGCCTGGCGATGGAGGGAGACTGTCTTGAAGAAAAAAATGAGTACAACTTTTAGGTTTTAACTTATTCAACACATTTCTATTATAAGCCTATTTGTAAACTTGTAATACGATAAAAGTTATATGATAAAGTGCTGTTATCTGACCTGACCTTAATCCGATTTGTTACTGTGGCACTTCTGTGTGAATGGGGTGCAGAGTGCCTTTGATGTGATGCAGCTTTGGTGTAATTTTCCAGTTGTACATCAAGCCCTAATATTCTCTATGTAGATGAAGCTCCAGACTATTTGGAAGTGAAAAACAAAATAACTATGTGAAGTAGTAATGAAAGCTTCGGTTTGAAAAAATTTTAAAGCTATTCCGAAATTTAAAGTATACCCCCCCAAACTTTAAAAACATCTTATCTGGCATTCTCTTTAATCTGGAATCCCGCTAACCTGTGGTTGTTGGTACCTATTCTCAGGCAGAAACAGATTACTAAGAAAACAGAGGGGAGGGTGTCTGTGGGGCAGGAGAGAGTAGTTCTCAACTAGGCTGATGGATAAGAAGAGTGAAGAGCAACAAAGTGCCTGTGGTAAATGTCTCAGTGGGCCAGCAGTAAATGCAGCAAGTATGAAAAGTAATCATTTAATTAATCTTAAGGAGCTGTATCATCTGCATTTAGTTCATGAAGATGTGTAACTTTCAGATCTTTTGGGATGATACATATGGTTTTTTCCTCATTTGTGGGGATTATTAGGATATTAGGCATCCCCCTTTGGTAGAATAACACACAGAGAGGAACCTATACTACACAAAAATTAAAAGTCAATTATTTGAGCACCCAACTTGAGCAGTAGTTAGGGGAAAGAACAGTAACGTCAAAGAAATACAAACATTTGGTGGGGTGTGGTGCCTCACGCCTGTAATACCAGCACTTTGGGAGGCTGAGGCGGGCAGATCACTTGAGGCCAGGAGTTCAAGACCAACCTGGGCAACATGTGAAACCCCGTATCTACTAAAAATAAAAAACTTAGCCAGGCGTGGTACGTGCTTATAATTCCAGCTGCTGGAGAGGCTGAGGCAGGATAATTGCTTGAACCTGGGAGGCAGAGGTTGTAGTGAGCCAAGATCGTAACACTATACACTATCCTGGATGACAGAGCAAGACTGTCAAAGAAATACAAACATTTGAACTCCAAGTATTCTTTGTGTATAGAAAAGTTTAGTGGATAATGAAAACTAGAACAGAGGCCGGGCACAGTGGCTCATGCCTGTAATCCCAGCACTTTGGGAGGCCAAGGTGGGTGGATCACTAGGTCAGGAGTTCGACACCAGCCTGACCAACATGGTGAAACCCCGTCTTTAAAAAAAGAAAAAAGAAAAAAAAAAGAACAGAGAAAACAAACCTATGAGTTAAGAGATTTTTAGTTATGTGACTGAAAGAGTTGGAAATGCATATCAGTTTAATGCTTGTGTCTGTCTTTGTGTGGGCCATGGTATTTTGGAAGAGCACCATGGAGGAGGAAGTTTTGCAATTTTGCACCAAGGGACACCAAGAAACGTTAGCAATGTTCTTGCTAATGGAAAGAAATTGAAAACACCCTAAATGTTCATCATTTGCAGAATAGATAGGTACATGTACATACATAATGGTATCTATATTGCATTAAAAATGTAGGTTTAACTCACTTATGTATAATTGTGGATAAATCTGTTTTTAAAAGCAACTCAGAACAGTGCAATTTAAGTCAATTTGCTTGAAGTTCAGAAATGCAAAATTAACACTTTTAAGGGTACATACAGTAAATAGTCAAACTTAAAAACAAGAGGAGGAGTCATTGGAAATTACTATGTAGATTTATTTCTAAGGTCTTGTTAATGTTCCGTTTCATAATTTTTTATACACTGGTTTGTATAATTGATTGAATGATTAAAAGGGGGGTGCTAGGCCTTAAGAAAATTACTAGTATTACGTGAAATGAGAGAGATGCATCCCAGCTAATAATTTACACAAGCATTGAGCAGTTTCTGTAAATGGGATAGCAAGCAGACCTTTCTAGAAGGTGTTTCGTTGTGGTTGGGGAAAGGGTTTAGAGAAGTAGAATGGAACCAGTATATGAAAGACATTGAAAATTATATGTGAGGTCGGGCACAGTAGTTCATGCCTATACCCCCAGCACTTTGGGAGGTTGAGGCAGGAGGATCACTTGAGCCCAGGAGTTCATGATCAGCTCAGGCAACACAGTGAGACGTTATCTCTATTAAAAATGTGAAAACATGGTTGGGTGTAGTGGTGCATGCCTGTGGTTCCTGCTTAGACAGGAGTATCACTTGAGCTGAGATTGTGCCACTGCACTGGGCTACAGAGCAAGACCCTGTCTTGAAAAAGAAAAATAATAGTGTGGATTTCATGTGGTAAGTGGTAGGGAGTAGCAGGTTTTTGAGCAGGAGTGTGTGAAATGAGTGATGTTTCAAGTTGTTTACATTGGAAGATGATGAGGTATAAGCTTTGGTGCCAGGAGGCCAGCTAAAAAGCAGGAGGACTAAAATTAGGGCAGAGAGAATAGAAAGGTAAGGTCTATGGCCATACACCCTAAATGTGCCTGATCTTGTCTGATCTTGGAAGCTAAGCAATGTTGGACCTCGTTAGTACTTGGATGAGGTAAGGACTGCAGGGTGAAGGGTGATTTAAACACAGGTTGGCAATAGAGAATGAAGAAGGAAGGTGTTTAATTTGTCTACTTTTACTAGAATCACTGCAATATAGACATCTTTGTTTATCTTACCTGTTAAAAGTTACTACCAGTCAGCCAGGTGCAGTGGCTCATGCCTGTAATCCCAGCACTTTGGGGGGCCGAGGTGGGTGGATCACGAGGTCAAGAGATGGAAACCATCCTGGCCAACATGGTGAAACCCCCTCTCTACTAAAAAATACAAAAATTAGTTGGACGTGGTGGCGCACATCTGTAGTCCCATCTACTGGGGAGGCTGAGGCAGGAGAATCGCTTGAACCCTGGAGGCGGAGGTTGCAGTGAGCTGAGATCGAGCCACTGCACTCCAGCCTGGTGACAGAGCAAGACTCTTGTCTCAAAAAAAAAGTTACTACCAGTCTTTAATTCTGGTTGTTAAAGCTGATTCCTGATGACCAGCATGGCATTAAAATTGACACATGAAAGAGACTACAGTGCAGATAAAAAGTTTGTAAACTATTCATGTGTGTTTGGATCAGTCCTTTTTACCTCTAAAAGTTTTTCTCATCTAAAAATAAACTTAATTTTACATTCTTAGTTTTATGAGGATCAGATTACACCAAATGAGTTGATTACTATGGTGCTTATGGTGTGCCAGACACTATTTTAGATGTTTTATGTAGACTAATTTATTAAGTCTTCTTTTTGAGACAGTCTTGCTCTGTCACCCAGGCTGGAGTGCAGTGGCTCAATCTTGGCTCACTGCAACCTCCACCTCTGGGGTTCAAGTGATTCTCCTGCCTCAGCCTCCCCAGTAGATGGGATTACAGGCACGTGCCACCAGGCTTAGCTAATTTTTGGTGGTTTTTGTTTGTCTACATTTTTTTGAGACAGTTTTGCTCTTGTCGCCCAGGCTAGAGTGCAATTTGGCACGATCTTAGCTCACTGAAACCTCCGCCTCTTAGGTTCAAGCAGTTCTCTCCTGCCTCAGCCTCCCGAGTAGCTGAGATTACAGGTGCCTGCCACCATGCCTGGCTGATTTTTTGTATTTTTAGTAGAGGTGGGTTTCTCCATGTTGGCCAGGCTGGTCTCGAATTTGTGACCTTAAGTATCTTCCCACCTCAGCTTCCCAGAGTGTTAGGATTACAGCTGTGAGCCATTGTGCCTAGCCTAACTTATTAAGTCTTTACAGCCTAATGAAGTAGGTATTATTTTTATTTCCCCCTACTTTTTTCCTCAAGGCCACATAGCTGTTTGTAATAGAACCAGGATTCACACGAAGGCTTGTGGGCCCCCAAATTTCATTATATATGAAATGTGTTGTAGAAATGTTTGTGGAAGTCTTAGGGATACAGAATGGAGCAGCTTTCTTCCCCACTCCCCCGGAGACGGAGTCTCCGTCTGTCACCCAGGGTGGAGTGCATTGGTGCGATCTCGGCTCACTGCAGCCTCCACCTCCTGGGTTCAAGTGATTCTCTTGCCTCAGCCTCCTGAGTAGCTGGGACTACAGACATGTGCCACCACACCTAGCTAATTTTTGTATTTTTAGTAGAGATGGGGTTTCATCATATTGGCCAGCCTAGTCTCGAACTCCTGACCTCAAGCGATATCCCCCCCCTTGGCCTCTCAAAGGGCTGGGATTACAAGCATGAGCCACCACACCCAGCCCAGAGTGGAGCCTTAAAAGAAATCCCTGGTTTTGCTTAAGCAGAGAAGGAAGTAAAGCCAGGTTTGTGTTGTAGATCAAATAGAAACTGAACTTTATCAGGTAAATGGAGTAACTTTATATCTCGTAGTATGGGTTTACTTAATAAATTCTGTGTAGTCTTAATCTATAACTATTTCTTGCCTGATTGAAGGTCACTGGGAAAAAGTTTTAAACCTAGGAAGAAGACAGTATTATTCCAGGTCTGAGTCAGAATTTCTTAAACTGGTTAACATGAAGTTTTCTATCTTAGCAGCTGGTGCCACTCTGCAACACTCGTATCTATCATTCATTAGACTAAGGATCGAGAATTGGACTAGAAGTTGACTTCACGTCTGTTAGATAAATTAAGAACAGTGGTCTTAAAGCACTTGAAAATATTGATGCTTGTTTTTCGGCCTTCCTGGCACTACACTTTACAATGTTTTATTTTTTCTACTGTGAGATAACATATACTACTTTATATAAAATTGAAACTTACATTATTATTTTGAGATGGAGTCTCACTCTTTCACCCAGGCTGGAATGCAGTGTTGTGATCTCGGCTCAATGCAACCTCCGCCTCCTGGGTTCAAATGATTCTCTTGCCTCAGCCTCCTGAGTAGCTGGGATTACAGTTGCGTACCACCACATCCAGCTAATTTTTGTATTTTTAGTAGAGACGAGGTTTCATCATGTTGGTCAGGCTGGTCTCAAACTTTTGACCTAAGGTGATCTACCTGCCTCGGCCTCCCTAAGTGCTGGGATTACAGGTGTGAGCCACCATGCCTGCCTTATTATTAATATATATTTTTGAGACGGACTCTTATTCTGTTGCCCAGGCTGGAATGCAGTGGTGTGAGCTCAACTCACTGCACCTCTGCCTCCTAGGTTCAAACAATTCTCCTTCCTCAGCCTCCCAAGTAACTGAGATTACAGGGGCATGCCACCACACTCGGTTACTTTTTGTATTTTTAGTAGAGAAGGGATTACTCCCTGTTGGCTAGGCTGGTCTCAAACTCTGACCTCAGGTAATCTGCCTGCCTCTGCCTCCCAAATGCTTTATTACAGGTGTGAGCCACCGCACCTGGCCTATTTCAAAAACCTTTAAGCCACTCAAGGTACATACCATACTGAGATGAGACTCTGACACTCAAAAACATAGAGAGCGTAAGATTTGAAAGTGGCTGGAATTCTAGGAAAAAAATGTAGTTCCTCAACACATTTCAAGAAGCAAACCCTTAAATAATTGTTAAAAATATATTAAGTGATAAATACACCAACATTAAAATGAAAACTAGCACTTTAAAGTGGAAACTATAGTAAATTCTTTATAAAATCATTATAAAATTTAATATATGAAAAAAAGTTTAAAGAATAACTGAAACCTGTTCTTGAACCGAAAATGAGTTGGATGCTTGGTTTGGAAGTCCTGACCACAGGAATCAATATGTTTATGTGATTGATAACAAAAATGAAGCACCTACCTTTCCAGATGATGCTGCTTTGAAATTACTGATAGTCAACTATGTCTGACATCTACTAGTGACATGGTTAAGACATTTTTACTAAATTGGAATTGTGGATTGTTACCTAAAACATATTTGGTATATTTTCACATGAATAAGCTGATAAATGACAAAGGTGATTGGCCTTGATGGAAAGAACATTTGGAAAATCTGAACATTTCTTGCAGTTCAGAAGAGGAAAATATAAGAAACTGGTTTTCTAGCTGTTGCTTACAAGTTTCAATGTGAAGTTAAAGGATTAAAATAATGTCATTATGAAGGTATTTTTTCCTTGAGTATCTCTACTTTTATGGATAAACCATAAATCATCTTTTACAGTTTTTATGGGTAAATCATCTCAAATTAGTTGTATTTTTTTTTTTTTTTTAAATTTCTGGCTACAAAGACTGAGGAGAGAAAATTTATTTTTAAGGAGTGGTAAGGAGTGATTATCTCATACAGTTGAGAGCCTGGGTAAATTTCCATGTGTCGTAGACTTCTCAGCATTTTCGGAGGCCAAGGCAGGGTGATCAGTTGAGCCCAGGAGTTTGAGACCAGCCTGACCAATGTGTTGAAACCCCCTCTCTACCAAAACTATGAAAATTAGCAGAGCATGGTGGCGTGTATCTGCAGTCCCAGCTATAGGTGGGAGAGGGAGGATGGTTTGAGCCTGGGAGGCATAGGTTACAGTGAGCCTGGGCAGTGCACTCCCAGGTACGACGCCATTCCACTCCAGCCTGGGTGATGGAGGAGCCAGACCCTGTCTCAAAAAGAAAAGATAAAGATCTTTTCATTTTTTTCTATACCTTTTAAGAAACTAAAGTTGGCTTGGGCTTATTTCAGGAATTCTGCTAAATAGCCCTCTGAAAGAATGTCTACGGATTTACAGGTAATCTTTAAGGAATTTTAGATCTGGAGCAACTGTTTGCTTCTGTTCCTCATGGATTTTCAGGGTATGTCAAAATTTTCAGAAATGTTTTAGTATTCTAGTTATTTTAATTGGAGAACAAAAAAGCCAGTAACAAAAGTCAGATTCTCATAGAATGGGTTGTAGAATATTGACTGACACATTTCCTAACTATGCATAGGGATGATATTCAGATTTGTTTAGATGTTGAATGTGAAGCTAACATTTTTAAACAACTTAAAATTGTATCATGAAGTAGTTTTAAGTTCCAGGTTGTTTTGCGCTGTCTATAAAAATGAATCTTTAAGCTCATTTGTTTAAGAATTTGGTTATTAAGATTGTGGTAAATGGCATTTGTGAAGTGAAATTGTGGATAAAGATAGTTTTTAGGGGTGGAGGTGCTTTCTTTTTGGAAGCGAAAGGTTCTGCGTTGATGGACATTTACACTATTATATAGAGATTTAAAATAGGTGAATTGGATTTTGATAACTCTTCTGCCAAAGCTACTATATTCAAAATTGTTTTAATTGCTAGTGTAAAGACAATTTTATAATTACAGGATAAAACATATAGTAAAAGAAGATAATCTTTTATAAATCTTTAGTAAATGTATCAATATTGTGCTACCTTTACTAATAGGCAATGAGTCTTATGTGAATGAGCCTTTAGAAGTGGCTTGTGTGTCTTGTTCAGCATTGACATGATAGAGGAACTGTTTTCATAAATGCTTTTTCAACTATGCTGACATGTCTAGTTTCTCCCAACTTTGTTCTAATAAAACCATTTTAAAGAATCTGGTTTATTTGTGGTTTGATCCAAAATCCAACTTAAGTTGCTTTTCACTAATTTTACCCTAATATCCTTGATGGAGCTGCGTTTTAAGTTGAAACTGAGTATCTTAAAAATACTAAGGTGGTTGTTATGGAATTACACGTTGTCATGGGATTTACATTGTTTGTCTTGCCTCTTTTCTGAGTTTTTCTGACATCCATTTTCTGTTTGTCTTAAGGTTATCCTTTACCTTTGCTTCTCGTAACTTTTTCCTTTTGTAGATCCACTGTTTTCTTATGAGCTACCAAAATACATAATTGAGAGCTCTGTAATCTAACCGTATTTCCTTTAAATGTGACCATTTAAAAAATTTTAAACATTATTTTAATAACATTATATAATTTCTCTTAGGGGAAAAATAGTTCAAAAGGCTGACTTCAGTAATGTAAAGCTCTGGCTACAACATGAAGGTCAACGCTGCAAACATTTTTATTATAAAAAACCCTCTAAAGGTTTTGATTTTTAAAAATATATGTGAAAATTTAGAGGGTCCACCACCATTTACATAGCATCTCAACCACCGTTCTGTGTGGCATTTATAAGACAAATCAAAGAAACTCATCCAAAGAAGTCCACTTACTCTTGTCTTTATTAATCTTTAAAGCTTTAAGTAGTTTACGTAGTGGATCTTGTCTAGAACTATTAATAGTTTCTTTGGTGTCTTTTCTCAAATTCATCTTTCTTGGTGTGCAAAAACATCTTCCTGTAACTCCAGCCACCTCTTACAGTATTTCTGTGTCTTTTAAAATTTGATTATATCTATTTTTAAAAACCTAGTCTAAATCTTTCTTGCCTGCAACTTTTTTTTTATACTTCCTCTACCACTGTATTTGTCCATTGTATCCTTGCTTTAATCTATCATTGGTGGAATTGGTCCTGTAACTACTGGATATTGTCTGGTTTTACTGTTAAAGTTTAACATATTAAGCTACCAGTGCTGAGTGTATTGGTGATCAAAAAATATAAAACGTAACCGAGCAATGCTTCATAGACTTCTGTACCAAACAACTTCAGGTTTACTTCTGTATGTAGTTGTGATTATAAAATTGTTTCACTGAAGATGTTATGTATATCTTTTAACTAATATTTTATGATAATCATGATGTAAATGATTTGCAAATTCTTATGTGACAGTTTTTGAGGTACAACAGTAATTTAAGAAAGAAAACAATTTCATCTAGAAACACTGTCTTGGGGGGATCATAATCTGAACTTAAATTTTCCAGGTGTTTTGGGCTATTCTTGTGAAAAGTTTACAGGAAACTGGAACCAAGATCTCATTTTCATTTTTACCTGTTTTGTGCTCTAAATGTGCTGTGTAACCCTGAGCATTAAATGAGTACTGATGGATGCTAATTTGGGGAGTTCCCTTCTTTAAACCACCTGTATTTCCTGTAACTAGGTTTTTTCTTGGGAGGGCTCCTATTCCTGTACTGACCAGAGTTAGTTCTCCTTACTTTAAAAAGGTTAGATATGAAGTACGCACTGCCTGATAGAGGATGGTCAGTAAGAAGGCAGTTAGTTATATAACTTAAATTTGGGCAGCAATCCTTAAAACTACAGGAATTGACTTATTTTTCTTACTCACATCTGTCTTCACCTCAAATTGATTTTGCTATATAAAGGTCTCAGCTATTATATTTGGTCTTATGTCTTATATTAGGTACTTGAAACCTAAGCTTCATTTACTTGTGATTTTACTTGGTCTTTCCGATAGTGATAACAGGTCTCATTTTCCAAAGCACAGTACAACTGATTCATCTTTGACTTGCTGACCTTGATTTTTTTTTTTGTTTTTAGTCTTCTCCTGGAACTTAAGCATCATACTATAGGGCGTATTTTTATTCTTCTAAAAGAAGAAACCCATCTATATTTTTACCGAAATTTTGATGTACTCAGACATCTAACCTTTCAATTTACATGTTTTTAAACTCAGTATGAAATTCCCTTTAATAGTTAAGCTTTAGCATGAAATACTGCTTTTTAAATATCTATATGCAGGCTCTGCATACATCAGGAATCTGTTTAAGATATGTAATAAATTCCTTGTAAGTTTGAGATCTTAAATGTTTTTTTTTTAAATCAACATGATGCATAAGTTTTTTTTTTCTTAAAAAAACGGCATCTGCTTAAAGGGATTTATGACTAAAATTGCTTATTTTTCTACAGAGTTGTCTGCTGGTTCTCAGCTTGAAGAAGATTCTGCAGTCCTTATTGATCCTTTTTCTTGGCGTTACCATTTTTTGAAGCAAAGTTAACCTAGCTTTCTAGTTTGAGCTTTCTTTTTGGCCGTCTTTAAAAAAAATTTTTTTTAATCTATAAAATAGACAAGAGCTAGTTCTACAATGTCCAAGTCATTCCAGCAGTCATCTCTCAGTAGGGACTCACAGGGTCATGGGCGTGACCTGTCTGCGGCAGGAATAGGCCTTCTTGCTGCTGCTACCCAGTCTTTAAGTATGCCAGCATCTCTTGGAAGGATGAACCAGGGTACTGCACGCCTTGCTAGTTTAATGAATCTTGGAATGAGTTCTTCATTGAATCAACAAGGAGCTCATAGTGCACTGTCTTCTGCTAGTACTTCTTCCCATAATTTGCAGTCTATATTTAACATTGGAAGTAGAGGTCCACTCCCTTTATCTTCTCAACACCGTGGAGATGCAGACCAGGCCAGTAACATTTTGGCCAGCTTTGGTCTGTCTGCTAGAGACTTAGATGAACTGAGTCGTTATCCAGAGGACAAGATTACTCCTGAGAATTTGCCCCAAATCCTTCTACAACTTAAAAGGAGGAGAACTGAAGAAGGCCCTACCTTGAGTTATGGTAGAGATGGCAGATCTGCTACACGGGAGCCACCATACAGAGTACCTAGGGATGATTGGGAAGAAAAAAGGCACTTTAGAAGAGATAGTTTTGATGATCGTGGTCCTAGTCTCAACCCAGTGCTTGATTATGACCATGGAAGTCGTTCTCAAGAATCTGGTTATTATGACAGAATGGATTATGAAGATGACAGATTAAGAGATGGAGAAAGGTGTAGGGATGATTCTTTTTTTGGTGAGACCTCGCATAACTATCATAAATTTGACAGTGAGTATGAGAGAATGGGACGTGGTCCTGGCCCCTTACAAGAGAGATCTCTCTTTGAGAAAAAGAGGGGCGCTCCTCCAAGTAGCAATATTGAAGACTTCCATGGACTCTTACCGAAGGGTTATCCCCATCTGTGCTCTATATGTGATTTGCCAGTTCATTCTAATAAGGTGAGTTAACACAACAGATGCTTCTAATTTCTTTTACATTGTAGTGCCTATTTACCTATATCTTTTACTCTAATTCTGTAGTCTGATGACACTGAGTTGATCAAGCATTTTTAAACTTTTGAGAACACTTTATTTGGAAGGTAATTGTTTTTGAGCATTTTAAACCAGGGCTTTACATTAATACATTCTGCCTAGATTACTTCTGGCCACAAAGCTGTCATCCACTGAGATTATCTTGTTGGTTTTTGGCATCAATATGTTCTTCTTAATCATATATTTAAGCAGGTTTTTTTTGTCTGCTTTGTTGAATTGTTTTAAGTATTTTTTTTTTGCAGTCAATGTGCTCTGCCACTTAGGATGCTAGATTTCAGCTCTCCATCTGTCTTGATTGCTGATTTGTACGTAGTAAAGATGTATTCTTGAACAATTCTCTTTTTTTCCTTATCTGTGGCTACAGGGAAAGAGTTAATGTAGAGCCCTGGTGTTTGTTTCAGTATGTTTCATAATTTAGATTAGTTCATTCTTCTTTTTTAATTTCCCTTTAACACAAACTCTCATACTATGACTGAAATTTTTCATCATTTTTTTTCTCCTTTTCCACAACTTTCTTAAACATACTTCAAAACTCACTTTTTATTATCCCATATTGCATCTATCCCTTTAGAGACTTGGACAAATCAACTACTACAGTATCCTGCTCTGTGTTCCTCATAAACAAATTCTTTTTCTGAGTTAGGCTTAGACTTCTGATACAGCCATTTGAAAAGAAAATCTAATTCTCCTTTGCTTTAATTATCACATCTGGCAAAATGGGAACTTTTTCAAAATGCCCTTTTAAATATGTTGTCCTTTCTCTTTCAACTTTTTCAGTGTTACTTGTTCTGACTTTTTTCGCCCCAATATATGGTGCAGTTGACTTAAAGTCATCATTATAGCACCCCACTAGCTTGATCTATAATCTGTGACCATCCATTTTTCCTGATGTGCTCTACTTAACTGGAACAAGTTGCTGCCATGAAATTGATTTGATGGTTACTGTTACAGGGTTTTTCTTTACAGTAACATCTGGAAGGGTCATTTTCTTTTCATAGCTAATCCTTGGATAACCATTTTTTAGTGAGTATTGATTTTTTTTAGTAGACTAAATCATACCGTTAATGATATTGTTTTTAATATTCTGTTAAGGAGTATTACTGTTTGGATCTCAGTATTTTTGGCTTTTTATCTTTAGTCTGTACCAAAGTAAATTAACATAAATGCCAAATTTAGGTTCATTTAAACATTTAAGAAGATACATTTTAAGAACTATAACCCCAAACTCATAAAGCCAGCAAATTTTAATTGATACCTATTTTGCGTGTTAACTTTTCCTAAATTTGTTGGCTGTACTAAATATATCATGGAATTCATTTTAGTTTTTGATCAGCACTAAACTTTAAATTTTAGGTCCCAGGTGAATTTATAGAATGAGAAAGTCCATTAAACATTGGTGACTCCAATTTTTCTATATTACTTCTTGCCTGTTTTTAAGGACATAATAGCAGAAATGGCAATATGACCAATGTTCTCAGAAAGGATCTCTAAATTCTGAGGGAAATAGAAAGTTGCAGTGTCTCAAATGAGAGTGATATTAAGGGACTTAAAATCTTTGCTACTTGGAGTCATTAAGCTTTTGGGACATCATAAAGGAACACAGTGGAACCATGAGAGAGGACTTACATCAGAGGAAAATTTCTGTTTTTATGTATGATTATGCTTTTTTTCCTCCAAATTTTGCTACCTTTTAGTTCCTGAAGAAGGCTCGTAACTTAAATGGATCTAAGTTAACAAAAGAGCAGTTCTTATATATTTGATGAAATTTTGGATTCAAGAGTAAGATACCCTACCCTAGTGCAAGAGGTACTTTTAGCCTGTAAAAATGCATAGGTCCTCTCCAGTTTTGGTATTCTGTCAAAAACTGAGTACCTTCGAGAACTATTTTAGAGGCCTTTTGTTTAATTCTGTGGTTTAAATGTGTAAATTGAACCAGCTTTAAGAAGTTTAAACACATGGATTATCTGAATTTCTAGTTTTCTAGTTGTTTTACGTTTTCTATGTGTATGTATTCTATTGAAAAAATATTTAAATATTCACTTTAGCAGTGGACCCTTCTCATTTTAAAACTACTACAGATAGGACCTTAGAGAAAATTTCTGTGATGGAAGTAGATAATGAACATTTTTTAAACATTTAATCCTGCTCTCTGGTATTGCTGCATAACTTGGAAAATCTGTTCTTTATACTTAGTGGTATTGTTAAATAGTCTACATGATCAAAATTTCTTATTGTGAAATAAGAAACTTAAGTAGAAAGTGATTTAATTTGTCATGGAGTGTCATTACTTTTAGTTGACTTTAAGTGATGTGTTGCTTTTATTTCCTTCTAGGTCATTTTAGAACATCAAATTGCTTTTCTATGCAATCTCAAACTTTCTCAGCCTCCTTTCACTTAAAGAAAATCACCCACTACAGTCCTTTGGCTGTCTTGTCACTTGAGTTTATATTAATATTTTTTCTTTTAGTATTAAAAGTCGTTAAGTTACACTTTTTTCTGCCACTCTGTAAGTGCTTCCTAAATTCTTTTTTCTTTCTATAAGATATCTCAAATACATCAAGGTGAAGGTAGTTTTCCTACAGACATGTCTGAATTTAAAAAAATGCATGAATCCTTTATTCTGATTTTGCAAGAGTTATCTCAGTGTAGAGTCCAAGGATATAGATTTTTTATAAAGCCCTTTCACTTAGTCCTCACCGTAAACCAAACAATAATAGATCAGTAGTAGAGATTAGTCATGGGTGAGTTTGGGAGATACGTGACTGATTTTCTGATCTTGACCTTCTATCACTTCGAAAGACCAGACACACTTTTCCCGTAAGTTTGAACCTTTAAAGAACATAGGGGATTGGATATAATTTCTGTTCAGCTATGTACCCTTTCCAGCTCCTATGAATTAGAAGCATGCCTAGTAGAATAACATTTATTCCTCTCCCAGAACTTAAGGATATTTTCAGTAAAATCTGAATATTTTTAGTTCAGAGAATTCTAAGTTAATGGGTATTTGTTTAATTAATCCTTTTTTTTTTTTGAGAAAGAGTCTCACTCTGTCGCCCAGGCTGGAGTACAGTGGCATGATCTTGGTTCACTGCAGCGTCTGCCTTTTGAGTTCAAGCAGTTCTCTTGCCTCAGCCTTCCCAGTATCTGGGATTACGGGCGTGCATCACCATGCCCAGCTAATTTTTTTGTATTTTCAGTAGAGACAGAATTTCACTGTGTTGGCCAGGCTGGTCTCCAACTCCTGACCTCAGGTGATTCTCCTGCCTTGGCATCCCAAAGTGCTGGGATTACAAGCCTGAGTACCACGCCCAGCCAAGGCTTCTAAATTTTGTGAACTTTACCTTTGGCTCCTCTGGCTTACAGCCATTTTTATTTTCTTTTACTATGTATTTTTATTTTACTTTATTGAGAAAGGATCTCGCTTTGTCACCCCTGCTGGAGTGTAGTTACATGATCTCTGCTCACTGCAACCTCCACCACCCAGGCTCAAGCTAGGCTTGCTCCACCATGCCCAGCTTTTTAAAAAATTTTTTTTTTTCAAATAGCGATCAGGTTTCACTATTGCCCACCCTGCTCTCAAACTGCTGGGCTCAAGTGATGCACCTGCCTTGGCCTTCCAGAGTGCTGGGATTATATGCATGAGCCACTGTGCCTGGCCTTTACAGCCATTTAAAAAATGGTCTCCTGCAAGTCAGTGGTCTGTTACTTTCCAGTTGAAACTTTAGATATCCCAAACAGCTGATTGTAGAGCCAGCTGGAGAGATCTTGAGTTCCTTAGCTATTAGCCATTATTTTAAAAACAATCTAGCTTAAGAGACCTGGAAATAGTAGTTTGTAGCTTCCAACATTTTAAGGAAGGTACTATTCTTACTTTTCTTTTTGTAAGGTACTATTCTATTTGGATGAGTTCCATCTTAGTTCTTTCACAGGATTTTATTTTATTTCGCCCAGACTGTGGTGCAATGGCACAATCTTGGCTCACTGCAATTTCAGCCCCCAGGTTCAAGTGATTCTCCTGCCTCAGCCTCACAAGTAGCTGGGATTACCAGGAGCCACCAGCATACCTGGCTAATTTTCTTCTTCTTTTTTTGGACAGAGTTTTGCACTGTTGCCCGGGCTGGAGTGCAATGACACGATCTTGGTTCACTACAACATCTGCCTCCCAGGTTCAAGCAATTCTGCCTCAGCCTCCCGAGTAGCTGGGATTACAGGTGCCCGTCACCATGCCCGGCTAATTTTTTATGTTTCTAGTGGAGATGGGGTTTTACTATGTTGGCCAGGCTTGTCTTGAAATCCTGACCTTGTGATCCGCCCGCCTCGGCTTCCCAAAATGCTGGGATTACTGACGTGAGCCACTATGTCCAGCCAATTTTTGTATTTTTAATAGAGACGGTTTCAACATGTTGGCCAGGCTGGTTTTGAACTCCTGACCCCAGGTGATCATCCCATCTCTCCCAAAGTGCTGGGACTATGGGTTTGAACCACCACACCTGGCCTTTCACAGGATTTTAGATAATTTTACTAGAGCATAGGAATGTATGTAAACTTTTGTAATGTAAATGTAAGCCAGTGTGGTTTTTTTTTTTAGGGGCCCATTTATAAAATACCAATCTGCAGCTTTTTGAAAGCATGTATCTTGTAATTTGGTACCTTAATTTAGTTTAGTTCTCAGTGAGATGCCCCCCTTTAAAAACACATTGCCTGACCATGTTTTATATTCTAAATATAATTGTATTGGGTAGTGTGGGTGTTATAGAAATTACCTCAATTTGTGAGAATTTGTGAAACATCAGTAATAGTTGTAAAACAGGAAAACAAGACTGCTTTATATTCAGTGCAGTAAGTTTTTTTTTTTTTTTTTTTTTTAAGCATGTTCCCTGTGCCTGGTAAGGGTCTGATAAGCAGTTTATCTTTATTAACTCATTTGCTTTTCACAATAACCCTATGAGACTATTGTCCCAGTGAATTTAAATAACACAGGCCAAAGATTCACATCTCTGTAATTTGGGAATGGAACCTAGGCAGTCTAACAGCAGAGTCCACTTCTTCTAACTTCTCTTCCTTACATTGCCTGAAAATTTAACTCATATATCTGCATTTTTTTTCTAAAGGAAATTTATTTGAATAAGAGTTACTTTTTCAATTTAAAATAAACCCTGAAAGAGCGAATAGTGATAGAATGTTATGTTTCCCTCCCTAAATTTGGAAAGAGGCATTTCTTAAATTTGCTTCTTTATTTTGGGAAAATATAAAGGGAGTTTAGTATTTTGATAAATGGGATTCATTTTCTAGAAAAGCCATTCCTGTTGAATCATGTTAGCTTTTTATGGCAATGCTAATCATGTGTATTTTTCATTCACTCTGTATTTATTAGATAATAAACTGGAACATCCTCAAAAGTTGGATGTGATTACAGTTGTTGTTTTTTTGTTTGTTTTTGTTTTTGTTTTGAGATGGAGTCTTTGTCACCTAGGCTGGAGTGTGGTGGTGCAATCTCAGCTCACTCCAACATCTGCCTCCCGTGTTCAAGAGATTATCCTGCTTCTGCCTTCCAAGTAGCTGGGACTACAGGCATGCACCACCATGCCTGGCTAAGTTTTATATTTTTTGTAGAGATGGGGTTTCACCACGTTGACTAGGCTGGTCTCAAACTCCTGGTCTCAAGAGATTCACCCACCTCAGTCTTCCAAAGTGCTGGGATTACAGGCATGAACTACCTCGCCTTGCCTAAAAGCTTCTATTTTTAACTAATTGTTCACATTTATAGCATATATCTTCTAGAAAGGTAGATATAAACATGGATGTTTTCTCATTCAGAGTGCTATCAAATAACAATTCTATTTCCATACAATGAATACTTAGTTTGGTCCACAGTAAAAATTAATAAGACTTGCTGATCTCAAGGTTAGTTACTACTCTTGATCTTTATTAACTCTGTGACTTTTCCCTGTCAAATCTCTTAAGTATGTTGGCAAGTGATCCAGCTTTTCCAAGAATGTGCATAGCGTATTTGAGGGCAGGATCAAGCTTCAAGGATTCGGAGAAATAGTTTTAAATTAAAGCAATGCAATATAGTGAACGGCAGGAGTTTGTACAGCCTATGACACTGCATAGCCATTAATGTCCTAGAGTTTGAATGGTTCAGATGAAAATATTTTAGCTTTATTTTTTGTTAATTCTACTAATTTACTTTGCTGCAGGAGTGGAGTCAACATATCAATGGAGCAAGTCACAGTCGTCGATGCCAGCTTCTTCTTGAAATGTAGGAGTTTGAAATACCTTTAAAACATCTTTATCGTGAATCAGAATCAGCCATTATTGGTTTTTGGGAGTTCATCATTTACTTGTAATATCCACAGTGTTATTATCACATAGTGGTACTGTATGGGCAATACTGTTTACAAGTAAAATGTTTAGATCTGGAAATTTCATATTGAATATTAGATGCAGTAATAATGATATTTTGTTATTTAACATTATTTCTAGGATACATACACATTGGTCATTATACAAATCGAAAGAATTTTTACTAGACATAGTTGAAAGATAGTATTTGATATATAGAATGGATTCACAGTAGTGTTTTTAATAATAAATGCTCTAAAAAGTAACAGATACAGAAAAAAGGGTAGGTTATTAAAAGATTCTAATTAGTTGTCCAACAAAATTCTTGGTGTTGTATTCTTTTGCTTTTGAGATCTTTGGTTTTGAGTTCAGGCTGCTACCATGAAATGGAATTCCTAAGGAAACTCCCTGCTTAAGGAGCACACAGTGCCCATTGTTGACTGGAGTTGTAATTTTCATATATGCTTAGCTCTGTTGGGGCTGTTCTTTCTTTCTAATGTCACAACTCAGCTATGCTCTTGGTATTAATATTGGAGAAGGGAAATCTGTGCTCTATTCTTGTTTCTATGTAACCCACATTTCTAATTCTTTGTGCAACACTTCGTACAATTTAACAAATACAGGAAAAACTTAATTTCAACATTATCTACATTTGCAAGCAATACGAAACAAGTTTATTCTCATTCATGTGGATTATTTTGAAGTTCCGAAATTTTTCTTTTGAAATATCTATATGAAATGCTTTAAAACTATGTTTCTAACACTTAGACACTCAGATAACTTTACTAATAAATGATCTCTATTTTAGAGGCCAAACAAGGCTGCTTTGTGAAAAGGACAGTTTTATTTTAAAGTTAATTTTCTGGTCTTTTTAAAGCTACCCAGAATGGAATCCTGACAATGATACAGGACATACAATGTAAGTTAAATTTTTTAAGCTACCATTTGTAAAGGAGATCAATGTAAGGAATTCAGGTTTAACTTTCAACATTTCATGAACAAAATATTTTCAGAATTTCTTTACTGAAAATAAGAGTTTGATAAAATTCACTTTGGTTTACAATTTTTAGAATATATATGTAGTAATTTGTATTCTTTTATTGTTAATGTAGACTTTTCCCCAGTTACTTCACATATACCCTGAAAGATTGAAGTGGTTGTGGTCATACATGGGGTGCTTTAACATTAAATTTTAATTATTTCCAATGGACCTCTTTATCATGATTTATATTTTATGTCTTTACTAGGGGTGATCCATTCATGTTGCAGCAGTCTACAAATCCAGCACCAGGAATTCTGGGACCTCCACCTCCCTCGTTTCATCTTGGGGGACCAGCAGTTGGACCAAGAGGAAATCTGGGTAATTATATAAAATTCATGTTACTTTTCTCTAAGTAGCCCTTACTGAAAATTTTTATTTTTATTTTATTTTTTGAGATGGAGTTTCGCTCTTGTTGCCCAGGCTGGAGTGCAAGGGCACCATCTCGGTACACTGCAACCTTTGCCTCCCAAGTGCAAGTGATTCTCCTGCCTCAGCCTCCCAAGTAGCTGGGATTACAGGCACCCACCACCACACCCAGCTAATTTTTGTATTTTTAGTAGAGATGGGGTTTCACCATGTTGGCCAGGCTGGTCTTTTTGGCCTCAGGCCATCCGCTTGCCTCAGTCTCCCAAAGTGCTGGGATTACAGGTGTGAGCCACTGCCTGGCCAAAAATTTTTACGTGTTTATTAGACAGAGTGTCACTCTGTCACCCAGGCTATAGTGTAGTGGTGTGATCTTGGCTCACTGCAATCTCTGCCTCTCGGGTTCAAGCTATTCTCATGCTTCAGCCTCTCCCAAGTAACTGGGTTTATGGACGCATGCCACCACACTCGGCTAATTTTTGTATTTTTTGTTGAGACAGGGATTTCTCTGTTGCCCAGACTGGTCTCAAACTCCTGGCCTCAAATGATCCAGTGCCCTCAGCCTCCCAAAGTGCTGGGATTACGGGCATGTGAACTACTATGTCCAGCCCCTTACTGAAAATTAAAGGCAATGATTATAGGTGAAAGAAGACTCATTCAAATATTACTCAGAAGTAACATTGCATGAAAAGTGATGGTAATCATGTATTTGTAAGAGCTTTTCATTTGTGTTTGGAAGATGTGTGTTTTTTAGTAAAATTGTTTTTTTAAGCAAATGTATTTATTACAAGACTGAAAACTTTCTCCTCCTGTAAAGGTGCTGGAAATGGAAACCTGCAAGGACCTAGACACATGCAAAAAGGCAGAGTGGTCAGTAATAAAGCTTTTACTTTTAATTTATTTACAATTTGGAGAATATAATTTGCCTTAAATCCTTACTAGTTGAATCTGTTTTATGGTCCTTATAGGAAGATTGCTATAGTTTGAAAACCATCAGGTTTTTATATGGCTTTGATAATAATTAAAACTTTAACTAAATTTTATCTGCCCATATTCAGTGAGCTCACCTTGATTCAGCATCTTAGAAGCTTTGCTGTCCAGTTACGTGTACAATATTTAATTTAAAAATCACTGCAGAGACTATGTTTTGACACTTTGTAGTAGTTTAACAATTTGGTTATGGTCAAAACTTACTTCAGTGATGTGTAATGTGTAGTTTTAAAATCTAGAATGTTGCCAGTTGTTATTTTATTTATTCTCTTCTGGTTAATTGTAGATTATAAAACTAATGTATAACTGGTTTTATATTGCTTTAAAGAGACCTAATTGCTTGTTTCTTATCCTCTAACGGACAGGAAACTAGCAGAGTTGTTCACATCATGGATTTCCAACGAGGGAAAAACTTGAGATATCAGCTATTACAACTGGTGGAACCATTTGGAGTCATTTCAAATCATCTGATTCTAAATAAAATTAATGAGGTATGAGTAGAAATAATGATATTATTTATTCATACCACTAATATATTTTCTATAAGAATTAAATGATTTTGGCCAGGAGAGGAGGCTCATGCCTGTAATCCCAGCACTTTGGGAGGCGGAGGTGGAAGCGGACGGATCACAAGGTCAGGAGATCGAGACCATCCTGGCCAACATGGTGAAACCCCATCTCTATCTTAAAAAATACAAAAAAATTAGCTTGGTTTGGTTGCGCACACCTGTAGTCCCAGGTACTCGAGAGGCTGAGGCAGAAGAATTGCATCAACCCAGGACGTGAAGATTGCAGTGAGCAGGGATCGCACCACTGCACTATGGCCTGGGCGACAGTGCGAGACTCCGTCTCAAAAAACAAAGAATTAAATGATTTTGTATTAGAAAAATAAAACTCAAGGTAATCTTAAATTTATCAAATATGGAATGTAGTAGAGGAAAAGGCCAGTAGTTGATAAATGTCAATAATAATAATTAGAATACTAATGGATTATTATAACATTATAAAGATCCATACATAGTAATTGTTATTATACTACTGTAAGAGCTGTAAAAGGAAAATTATGGAAAGCCATTTCAGGTCTGTACCAAAATGATGGTGTTAAGTCATCATTTTTAGTCCAGTAGGCATAGTAAATGATAAAGTAATGCAATAGAATGACTAATGTGAGGTAACCTCTATAATAAAATAGTAAATTGGCAACATTGTTTTTTATTTTCTTTGTTTTGGGAGACGGAGTCTTGCTCTGTCTCCCAGGCTGGAGTGCAGTGGCACGATCTTGGCTCAATGGACTCCGCCTCCCCAGCTCAAGCGATTCTCCTGCCTCAGCCTTCCGAGTAGTTGGGAGTACAGGCGCCCACCATCATACTGGCTAATTATTGTATTTTAAGTAGAGATGGGGTTTCACGATGTTGGCCATGCTAGTCTCCTGATGTCAGATGAGCCACCTGCCTTGGTTCCCAAAGTGGTGGGATTACAGGCGTCAGCCACTGGGCCTGGCCAACATTGTTTTGTTTTATTTTTTCATTCTTTAAAGTATTTCCTATTTAATGATTAAATATATCCGGAAAGATTTAGGGCAGTGGTTTTTTATAGAAAAAAATTTTAGTTCAATGTGAAAAGGCTGATTGGAAAAAATAGAGAAATAATTTTTTGTACGATTTCAGGCATTTATTGAAATGGCAACCACAGAGGATGCTCAGGCCGCGGTGGATTATTATACAACCACACCAGCGTTGGTATTTGGCAAGCCAGTGAGAGTTCATTTATCCCAGAAGTATAAAAGAATAAAGGTAATGTTTATTTTTTCAAGCTGTGTATCAGTTTAATAATTTCATTATTTATTAACTTTGGTTATTTAACATGACTGCTAAGACCGGGTGTGGTGGCTTACACCTGTAATCCCAGTACCTTGGGAGGCCAAGGTGAGAAGGATTGCCTGAGGCTGAGGAGTTTAGGACTAGCCAGGGCAACATAGCAAGACCTTGTCTCTATAAAAATAAAATAATTGGTAAAAACTAGGATATTCTTAACTGTTGACTGATTATTATTGCACATCTGTCCTTTTCTTGTAAAGAAACCTGAAGGAAAGCCAGATCAGAAGTTTGATCAAAAGCAAGAGCTTGGACGTGTGATACATCTCAGCAATTTGCCTCATTCTGGCTATTCTGACAGTGCTGTCCTCAAGCTTGCTGAGCCTTACGGGAAAATAAAGAATTACATATTGATGAGGATGAAAAGTCAGGTAATATACATAAGGAAATTCTAGAGAAGACAGTTTGTCAAAATGATTTAAGATTTTTCAGTATGGGGCTGGGCACAGTGGCTCATGCCTGTAATCCCAGGACTTTGGGAGGCCGAGGCAGGCAAATAGCCTGAGGTCAGGAGTTCAAGACCAGCCTGGCCAATATGGTGAAACCTTGTCTACTAAAAATACAAAAAATTAGCCAGCATGGTAGCATATGCCTGTAATCCCAACTACTCTGGAGGCTAAGGCCAGGAGGATTGTTTAATCCCAGGAGGTGGAGGAGGTTGCAGTGAGCTGATATTGCGCCACTGCATTCCAGCCTGGGCGACAGAGCGAGACTCTATCTCAGAAAAAGAAAAAAAAAAATGAGAACATCTTTTGTATTTTTCTTTTTGAGATGGAGTCTCGCTCTGTCACCCAGGCTGTAGTACAGTGACACCATCTTGGCTCACTACAATCTCAGCACTTGGGGAGGCCAAGGTAGGAGGATCGCCTGAGTCTAGGAACTCGGGACCAGTCTGGGCAACATGGCGAAACTCCATCTCTATACAAAACATTAGCCAGGCATGGTGGTGCATGGCTGTAGTCCTAGCTACTAGGGGGCTGAGGTGGGAGGATTGCTTGGGCCCAGGACGTCTAGGCTGCAGTGAGCCAAGATTGTGCCACTGCATTCCAGTTTGGATGACACAGCAAGACCCTGTCTCAAAAAAAAAAAAATCTAATTAAAAATTTATAACCAGTAGGTAGAATAAATAAGGTTTTATGCAATTTTGTAAAATATAATGTGCTTTGTGGTTTCTTTTCTTTTTTCCTTTTTTTTAAGGCTTTTATTGAGATGGAGACAAGAGAAGATGCAATGGCAATGGTTGACCATTGTTTGAAAAAAGCGCTTTGGTTTCAGGGGAGATGTGTGAAGGTTGACCTGTCTGAGAAATATAAAAAACTGGTACTGAGGGTATGTAGTATTTCATTTGGTATCATTAAAAGTCTGTTTTTACATATTTAAAGCCACAGCATTCTTCTAAATACTTTTGTGTGCTAAAAATACAGGATTATTGAAATGTAGGTTTATTGAAAGAGAGAAACCTATTGAAATAAATAAATTATTGAAAAAGAACAATCTTTTTTTTCCTGGTCTTTAATAGCAGAAGATTTTAAACTTAGTCTTCCCTAAAGGAGACACCTTCATTGGTCTTACCTTTTAAAGGGTTTCATAGGGTTCTGCTACCACAGTATTTTATTTTCCACTTCTCTGACTATGGTCATAATGATGAATGTCTGGCTGTAGGCAGCGTATGTTCTCAGATATGTTTACAGGGATGAATAAACCGAGTTGATTATATGGTTTGTCTCCAATTATTAATTCACTGGATAATTGTGTATTCTGCAAATGAATATATTTTAATACATTTATTTAACTTCTGCAAAACTTTTGTCTTTTAGATTCCCAACAGAGGCATTGATTTACTGAAAAAAGATAAATCCCGGTACTTTCATTTGTTTTTTTTTTCAGATGTGTGAGTATATTCAACTTTACTTTTTCAAATGACAAATAAACTGTGGTGTGTGTTTTTGATTTCAGGAAAAGATCTTACTCTCCAGACGGCAAAGAATCTCCAAGTGATAAGAAATCTAAGACTGATGGTTCCCAGAAGACTGAAAGTTCAACCGAAGGTAAAGAACAAGAAGAGAAGTCCGGTGACGATGGTGAGAAAGACACAAAGGATGACCAGACAGAGCAGGAACCTAATATGCTTCTTGAATCTGAAGATGAGCTACTTGTAGATGAAGAAGAAGCAGCAGCACTGCTAGAAAGTGGTAGTTCAGTGGGAGACGAGACCGATCTTGCTAATTTAGGTGATGTGACTTCTGATGGGAAAAAGGAATCTTCAGATAAAGCTGTGAAAAAAGATGCAAGTGCTTCAGCAGCAGCAAAGAAAAAGCTTAAAAAGGTAAAGATTTAATACCGATTTGTTTTAATAGAACATTAAATCAGATCAGTGTTTCAAGTTATTTACCTAAGCAGGGTGAGATAAAGGGAATTACATGATTTAAATCAGGAAATAAATCAAATATGCACCAGAATGTAAGCATTTTAATCTAAACTGCAGTAAGTAAATAAGGCATTGTATTATAGTTGGCAAAAAATATCAGCTCAAAAAGGAAATTTTTACTAAAAATGAGGGGAGAAAGACTCAAAGTACCTATGCTTCTGTATTGTAGTGGTAGTATATAGGGAGGCAGCCTTAGAGTGTAGCTTTAAAAGAAAGAAATAGGACATGAGATTGCACTAAGTTAACTGGCCCAAGATAGTTAAAACTTTTGCCTCTCATTCAAAAATGATTAAATAATTTTTCCTATTTGAGAAATGTAGCCCTGGTCAGATAATTTAGTATTTTTTAAAACAATTGTATTTGAACTTATAAGTTATTTAGAAGCCACATATAAAGTGAATATAAATATAAAAATACACACATGGTATAAGGAACAGTAAAACAAAGGAAGCTTCATTGTGCTGACTGCCTAGCTTAAGGAGTAGGGCATTAAAATGCCTTTGAGACAAACTCCTTATGTTAAATGGCTCTTTAATTAAATGTTGGAGTGAGCCAGGCAAGGTGGCTCAATGCCTGTAATCCCAGCACTTTGGGAGGCCCTGCAGATCCCTTGAGGCCACAAATTCAAGACCACCATGGTGAAACCTCCTCTCTGCTAAAAATAGAAAACTAGCGGGGTATGGTGGCACACGCCTGTAGCAGCTACTCAGAACACTGAGGCAGGAGAATTGCTTGAAACCAGGAAACAGAAGTTGGGAGTTAGCTGAGATCACACCACTGCACTCCAGCCTGGGTGACAGAGCAACTCTGTCTCAAGAAAAAAAAAAGTAGAGTGAAATGAGATTTTTGCCATCCTATTCCATATTCCATTGGTTCCTTTTATGCAACATTCAACTCAAAACCAGTATTTACCTCTGGGTTTTTGTTTGATGGCTTGGTCAAGTAACTTCATTTGTTTTTCTAACTAGAGCCAATCGTTACATTTACATTTGTAAAAGCTAATAATTACTGGCATTTATGACATTCAATGCCATACATTTTTGTAAATTCTTTATATATACACATTTGTTCATTTAATCCTCAGAATAACCATATGCAGTTCATACTGTTATCTCCATTCCATAAATGAGGAAATTGAAGTATGGAGAAGTTGAATAATCCCATACTGCTTATAAGACACACAGCCAAAATTTAGACCTAAAGTGTTGGAATTACAGGTGTGAGCCACTGTGCCCGGCCCAGAGCTTGATTTTTTTTAACCATTATACTATTTTAAACTGAGTGTTTGCTCTAAAGAGTTAGGTATATTGTAATATACTGTCTTGCAAAGGACATTGCTCAATTTCTACCAAATCAAGTTTTTTACACATTTCCCTAGCAGCATTATAGTCTCAGAAAAGGTAAAATATGAATATCCTTATTTAATTTCTGCTCTTTGTGTGAGGCAGACCTTCCATTTTTTAGCTTTAAAATAAGCTAAACTATTTTTCAAATTAACAGTAAATTTTTGAGAGAGAGGAAGAAGTCACTATTTTGACCGAATGAATAAAGACAAAGACGCTATCCTATTCCCTTCGACGCTATCCTATTCCCTTCAAGTAAAGCATACAGAAGGGATGCTGCAGGATAATTGTTCCAGAGTAAATTTGTCTTTCTTAACAGCGTCGTTTCCCAGTGAGTATGGAAGGTTTTGTCACTCTAGATGAGGTTGGTGATGAGGACGATTCGGAACTTCAGAAACTTCGTAAATCGGGCATGACATTTAAATCTGGTGACAAAAATGATGATGGTTTGGTTGAAATTA
Source organism: Cheracebus regulus (assembly GCA_963574635.1). Lineage (NCBI taxonomy): Eukaryota > Metazoa > Chordata > Mammalia > Primates > Pitheciidae > Cheracebus > Cheracebus regulus. The sequence continues at coordinate 94,210 of CAUYQU010037613.1, forward strand.
AGGTGGACAAGATCGAGGAACTCGATCAAGAAAACGAAGCAGCGTTGGAAAACGGAATTAAAAATGAGGAAAACACAGAACCAGGTGCTGAATCTGCTGAGAACACTGATGATCCCAACAAAGATACAAGTGAAAATGCAGATGGTCAAAGTGATGAGAACAAGGAGGACTATACAATCCCAGATGAGTATAGAATTGGACCATATCAGCCCAACGTTCCTGTTGGTGAGATATAAGTCTTTTGTTCTTCACCTTCCTCACTCCACCCAAAACAAACTCTTAGGTTTTAAAGTAAGATTTTAAGGTTGGTCTTACATAAGCTGTGATAGCATTTTAAATTTGCTTTGTTTCTATGGGAAGCAATTTATAAATCTTAATTGATACATTATGTTTTCCTCTTATGCATCTCTCTGATACAGTATTGTTTTATATTGTCATTCCACAATCTGTTCCCTTTTCTCCTCATAAAATGTCCTGCAGATTGCACGTGCTTTTTCTTTTGTTTTTCTGTATTATATTTCTTTTTAAGAATACAGTTAGGTGGGACCTCAAACATCAATTAGGTAATAGCAAAATATGGTTCTGGTTTTGTTTCTGATTTTTATCTTAGGGTGTATTGGACTTTTCGCAAACATGTCTCACTTAAATTATGTTGACAGGTAAAAAATTGTGAATACTAAATAAAATCTTCAGTTTAACTTGTAAGAATGTATGTTTGTCTTTCTAGGCACAGACTATGTGATACCTAAAACAGGGTTTTACTGTAAGCTGTGTTCACTCTTTTATACAAATGAAGAAGTTGCAAAGAATACTCATTGCAGCAGCCTTCCTCATTATCAGAAATTAAAGGTAAGACTGAATGTAAAAGAGGAGAGTTCTTTGGTGAAAACTTAACAACTTGTGGAAATAAATGGGATATATAAGTAAAATGTGTATAGTGTTCTCTCTAGACTCAGTGCAGTGCTTTATCCTGAAGATAACTTTTCTTTCATTTTATCTATTTATCTATTATTTATTTATATATTTTTGAGATAGAGTTTTACTGTTGTCACCCAGGTTGGAGTACAATGGAGCAATCTCTGCTCACTGCACACTCTGCCTCCCAGGTTCAAGAGATTCTCCTGCCTCAGCCTCGTGAGTAGCTGAGATTACAGGCATCCATCAGCACACCCAGCTAATTTTTGTATTTTTAGTAGAGTTGGGGTTTCACCATGTTGGCCAGGCTGGTCTTGAACTCCTGACCTCAGGTAATCTGCCCGCCTCAGCCTCTCAAGAGTGCTGGGATTACAGGCATGAGCCACTGCTCCCAGCCTCCCCTCTCCTCCTCCCATTCCCTCCCTTCCTCTCCCTTCCTTTTTTTGAGACAGAGTTTTGTTCTTGTTGCCCAGGCTGGAGTGGGATGGCACAGTCTCGGCTCACCACAACCTCAGCTTCACAGATTCAAGCAATTCTCCTGCCCCAGCCTCCCGTGTAGCTGGAATTACAGGCATGCGCCACCACACCCGGCTAATTTTGTATTTTTATTAGCGACGGTGTTTCTTCATGTTGGTCAGGTTGGTCTTCAACTTCTGACCTCAGGTGATCCACCGTCTTGGCTACCAAAGTGCTGGGATTACTGGCATAAGCCACCAGGCCTGGCTCCTTTGCCTTTCCCTTTCCCTTCCTTTCCTCTCCTCTCTTCCCTCTACTCTCCCCTTTCCTTTCCTCCAGAATCTCACTCTGACACCAAGCTGAAGTGCAGTGGCACGATGTAGTCTCACTGCAACCTCCACCTCCTGGATTCAAGTGATTCTCCTCCAGAGTTGCTTGGACTACAGGCATGCACCACCATGCCTGGCTAATTTTTGTAGTTCTAATGGGATTTCACCATGTTGGCCAGGATGGTCTCCATCTCTTGACCTCATGATCCACCTGCCTCGACCTCCCAAAGTGCTGATACTACAGTTGTGAGCCACTCTGACTGTCCCTGTTTCTTTATTGATGGATTATCAGAACATCTATTGGGCCTCTTGTCATAGTTTACCCTTACTATGTAACAATTTAGTGTTTTCTAACCATATTATAAATTATGTGATAGAATTATTCAGGTACTCTCAAATTGTTGTTGGGCTGTACTTTCTAATTTGGAAGTTGCTGGGAGTCTGAATACTAACAAAGTGGCATGTCCATTTACATTAAATAATTTTTAACATTGACATTATTAATAGTGACACTTCCATTATTTTTATGACCAAAAGTATATAGACCGGGCGCGGTGGCTCATACCTGTAATCCCAGCACTTTGAGAGGCTGAGGCGGGTGGATCATGAGGTCAAGAGATCAAGACCATCTTGGCCAACATGGTGAAACCCCGTCTCTACCAAAAAAATACAAAAAAATTAGCTGGGCGTGGTGGCGCGCGCCTGTAGTCCCACCTACTCAGGAGGCTGAGGCAGGAGACTTGCTTGAACCCGGGAGGCGGAGGTTGCAGTGAGACGAGGTCACACCACTGTACTCCAGCCTGGCGCCTGGTGACGGTGTGTTACTCTGTCAAAAAAAAAAAAAAAAAGTATATAAAGATCAAAAGCGTAAATATATAAACCACAACATCACTAAAGAATAATTCCTGGCCCCACGCAGTGGCTCACACCTGTAATCCCAGCACTTCCAGGAGGCTGAAGGCGGGTAGATCATGAAGTCAGGAGTTCAAGACCAGCCTGGCCAAGATGGTGAAAGCCTATCTCTACTAAAACTCCAAAAAAGAGCCAGGCGTGGTGGCAGCTGCCATTAATCTCAGATACTTGGGAGGCTGAAGCAGGAGAATTGCTTGAACCCAGGTGGCAGAGGTTGCAGTGAGCGGAGATCATGCCACTGCACTCCAGCCTGGGCAATAAAGTGAGATTCCATCTCAAAAAAAAATAGTAATAATTAATTCCTACTGAGATATTTTGAAATTTGTTTTGTAATTATCAGCTTCTTTGAACTACCTGTTGAAATAGTGACTGAAGCTTAAAAGTAGTTGCTAAACAACTCAATTGTGGATACTTTGGGTTTTCACACCTCTTATAATAAGTTAACTATAGTTATTCAATCATTAGACATGTTCTTTGTTGACTAAATGGATAAATGTAATCTTTTACTTTTGGAAATCAGGTTCTTGGCTATGTGTCACTTTTTTTTTTTTTGAAAGTTAACAGCTTTTTGCCATTAATATGTCTCTTACCATCCTGTATATGAAGAAAGAAGGGTGGTTATTTGCAGTAGTAGCACCAATGTAGTACAAATATTTTTATCTGCTTTGTTTTTTAAGCTGTTTGGGGTCAAAAAATGTTACTGCCAAGAAGAATATGGAAATAATATAAAAAGATTGCCAGGTACTTCTGGCTCCTTTTATTATTTCTTTATATTTTAAAGAAACTTTACTATTAAGCAATATAGTAACTTGCTAATGGTAAATTGATAACTTTTTTTTTTTTCTTTTGGAGATGGAGTCTTGCTCACTCACTCATGCTGGAGTGCAGTGGTGTGATCTCAGCTCACTGTAATCTCCACCTCCTGGGTTCAAGCAGTTCTCCTGCCTCAGCCTCCTGAGTACCTAGGATTACAGGCACACACCACCTTACCCAGCTGATTTTTGTATTTTTAGTAGAGACAGGATTTCACCATGTTGGTTGGGCTAGAATTGATACTCTCTTAACTGGATGTTTATGGGTTTTTGTTTTTCATTTTCTTTAAAGGATATAATGGCTTTTAATTCTTACTGTTTTCCATTAACTATATAAAGTTGATAAATTCCAATGAGATGGAAAGAAACTTTGGAAATTTTAGATTAGATTTTTGAATATGTCTTTTGTACTTTCATTAGTCTTTTAATGGTGCTCCAGTGTCTAGAGACTCTAGAAGTCACAGGTTTAATGGCAGGGTTCAGCGAGCTACACTTGTGGCTCATTCATCTGCTTTTGTAAGGTTTTACTAGAACCCACAGCCATAATCATTTATGTGTCATCTATATTTTAGTTTATAACTGAGTGCTGGATTGAGTTATTGCAAGAAAGAATGAATGGCTCGATGAGTCTAAAATATTTACTGCTGGCCTTGCAAGAAAATGTTTGTTCAGCTGATTTAATGAATAGTGCATTGAGGCTGGACGTGGTAGCTGATGCCTGTAATCCCAGCACTTTGGGAGGCCAAGGTGGGCAGATCACCTGAGGTCAGGAGTTTGAGACCAGCATGGCCAACATGGTGAAACCCCATCTCTACCAAAAATAAAAAAGAAATTAGCTGGGCGTGGTGGCGGTTGCCTCTAATCCCAGTTACTCGGGAGGCTGAGGCAGGGAATTGCTTGAACTTGGCAGATGGAGGCTGCAGTGAGCCGAGATCATGCCACTGTACTCTAGCCTGGGCAACAGAATGACACTCTGTCTCAAAAAAAAAAAAAAAAAAAAAGCGTTGAATAAAAATGCATGTCATTTAAACTGATAGTTGTTCTTGGGGGTAGTGTCAGTTCATTGTGACTGTGGTGTTTGTTTTGTCATCTCTAAAAAGGGTTAATTACAACATTTCAAATACCCGTTTTTCACCTTTTACCACCTTTTTCCCATGCCTTATTGTAATGTCCTCAGTTTTTATATACTAATAAGGATTAACTAATTATTGAAAATATTGACAAAATTATAGTTTAAGTCCCTAAACTTGGATATATAGGATATTTTATTTTGGAAGTAATCTATTTTGCCATGTTTCTCTTAGGTGACTTAATTGCTGTACTTTTTTCTTTTTAGAAATTTCTGAATAAATTGGCAGAAGAACGCAGACAGAAGAAGGAAACTTAAGATGTGCAAGAAGATTAAATGATTTGAAAGAAAATAATGGTTCTTTGTTTTTAATGTTAACCTTTTTTAAATACAATACTGATAGAAGAAAATTATTGTACTCTTTTGTTTTAGTGGAGAAATAATAGATGTCTGTTCATGTGTTAAGTGTTATAGCAAAAAAAAAAAAATGCATACAGTTAAGTTAATGAATAGTTTTTGTTTTATCAGAATGGCAACAGACCGAAGTACTTTGTAGAGATTGACTTTGTAAGCTAATACTTAAGACAGCTTGCACCACTAAGAAAAAAAATGTAGAACTATTTGGAAAAATGAAATTTAGTAGTTCAAAGTTTCAAAGAAATGTCAACATTTTGTTCCATTCAATAAAGAACAAAACCAATAGTATTTTTATTACTTTCATCTGAAACATTCCATATTTTAATCTGAGCCTTGCAGACTTTTCATTTGGAGTTTGAACCCGTTTTGGTGCATTTCATTTTTGGAGAACTTCATTAATGTGAGATCGGCAATTCAGATGCAGGTGCAGTTTTCTGTTGATGTCATGCTGTTGTTTAGGTAATAAGAAATATTAAGTAATTGGCTTTAGATTTTGTAATTTTTTTCCCTGAGTTCCTGCTAGATTTTGTATTCTAGTACTCAATGTATTTTCAGTGAAATGTAAAAATATTCCCGTTCTCTTTGACCAGTATTAATTTTTGAGATCTTATTGCTTGTCACTTGAATCCCATAATTGTCATACATCTCTGGTATAAGCAACATTTAATTTTTGAAGTGTGTAGACCATCTCTTCATATTTTCCAAGATGTAATTTTACATTTCTGCATTTTAAAAAACAGTTTGGCCATAATCCTAGATGCACGCTTCTAATTCATGTACCTGCACATGTGACCTTTGTGAACAGAAATTTGCATGTATAATTTGTGTTTACTTGTAACTTTCTGACTATATACTGCTTATATCTGTGGATTCAAGTTACTGAAGTGAATACCAATAAAAAAAAACTTTAGGCCATGTTCATTGGTTATACATGTTTGGAATGTTAACCAACATATTTGTCAGTTGTGGTTTTTATTCATTCTTAAACTTTGTGCATGCTTTAACAATTGATTACTTTTAAATCTATAGTGAGTGTTCTAAAGACTGCCGCTAAAGATCTAAATTTTAAAAATTTTAGTGCTGGTGGATTTCTTGTTCCTGTTACATAATTAAAAGTGAGGCCATTTGTAGTTTTAAAAAACCTTATGATTTAGAAACGCTACAGGTGAACAAATAGCAAAAGCTTGTGTTTAAACATGTTGATGCCTAAACAGTACAATTGGAAATAATATGGATGAGCAAGAGTTGGTTGTGCCAGCCTTTCAAAATAATTATGTGGGGATTCTTGGTATATTGGATTATATATTATAAACAATTCATTTTTTCTTCCCTGACACAGGGTCTTGCTCTGTCACCCAGACTGGAGTGCACTGGCACAGTCAGCTCACTGCAGCCTCAGCCTCAGCCTCTGGGGCTCAAGTGATCCTTCTACCTCAGACTTCCGGGTAGCTGGGATTACAGGCTCATGCCATTTTTGCCTGGCTAATTTTTGTTTTTTGTATATATGAGGCTTTGCCATGTTGCCCAAGTGATCTGCTCACCTCAGCCTCCCAAAGTTCTGGGACTGTAGGCCTCAGCCACCATGCCTGGCCAAAAAACCAAAGTTTTAATTTTGAAAAATTGACAAGAACAGGATAGGCATTGTCTTTCAAATGTTCAAACCCAAATGTATTATATTTCAAATAGTTGGATAAATCTTATGGTCTCTCCTGTTTAAAGGCAGGTGATGATTTTAATGTGACATGCACAAGAAATCCTTGCCAGTTTCCTTCTGCAATTTACTTTTAGCCTTTACTAATTTTACCCACTTCTGTTTAATTCCAGTTTTAACTAACAGCAGCTACAGAAAGCATTATGTGCACAGTGGAGTTCTTCAGTGTTTCCTGTCATTGATGGCTTTTTCTTTTTTTTTTTTTTAAATCTTCAGTAAAATACTGGCAAATGGATTGCAACAGCCCGATGGCTTTATTGTCTGCATATGAGAGCATTTAGAAGTCAGAAATCATAAGCTGTTAGTGATAAATCTGTAATAGCCATATCGCAGATTATGACAAACCTCTTTTTTTTCATGAATTTTTCCTCAGACAAACCTCTACTTAAATTTGCTGTTAAGTTTAAGAACATTTTTCCTACAGATATTTCAGCCCTTAGTTTAACCTTACATTATCCTACAAAAGTAAATGAAACTTAGAAATACCTTGAGTTAGTTTTTCAATACTTGATGCTTGACCCATTGATGGTAAATTTGGGGTCTGAGCGTGTCCTTTATAAGACGTCAATTGGATAGCTTGTGGTATTACAGCCTTGAGTATCCTATAAAATAAGATTATTTGAAATAATGATATACTGAGGATTGTGAATTTCCAACCATGTGTGCACATTAATACCTCTAGAGACTTTTTTTCTTGAAACTTTTCTCACCCAGGCTGGTGTGCAGTGGTGTGATCTCTGCTCAGTCCTCCTGCCTCAGCCTCAACCTTGGACTACAGGCACATGCCACCAAACCTGGCTAATTTTTCTATTTTTTATTTATTTTTTAGTAGACACGGGGTTTCATCATGTTGACCAGGCTGGTCTCAAACTCCTGGCCTCAAGTGATCTGCCTAGCTTGCCAAAGTGCTGGGATTACAGGCATGAGCCACGGCACTCAGCCCCTCCAGTGATTATAAGTGGTAACATTCATTCTGAGGAACTTTAGAAATAGCCATTTTTAGAATTCTCTGAGGACAGGCTCCACCTTTTTTTTAAGGTGATGGGGACTGGAAAAGGAAATGAACTATTGAGTGTTGCGGCAGGTATTAAGGTTATACAGGGAGAAGAGTGTATTTCATTTTTTACTTTAGCTTTATTGACTGGGTTTTTTTTTTTTTTTTTGTCAGTCTAAAGATTGTGACAAAAGCAGCTCATGGTATGTAATAGAAGTCTGCCAAACACTGCAGAGCAGGAACGTGCACTAGGACAGAAGCAGCTCTGGATATAGTCTGTTGATTGACTTCCATCATAGATAAAGTTTAGTAGTGTAGCCTAAAGCCTGGGTATTCAGTGTTGAATGAGTTTGAGGTTGTTTTATACCCTGACAAAGGACCCTGACCTCATTGTTGAGCTAGCTGAGTTTGAAGCACGCTCCCACTTTGACCCTTAAGCGATAAGGTCAAGATTCTTAGAGTCAGCACTGGTGCACAAACAGTTAAACGGCAATTTTTTTTCCTTTAGAAACAACTGTTTTCAAATATTTGCCTGAATTAAATTTACTTACAGGTTAAAGCATTGCTGGCTCCCTGCCAGATTTTTAAATTTCGTAAGTTTGGGATGGGTACTGATAAATTGCTTTTTTTTTTTTTAAGTGTTGCTTTGTCACCAGGCTGGAGTGACCCCAGCTCACTGCAACCTCCCCCTCCCAGGTTCAAGCAATTCTCCTGCCTCAGCCTCCCTAGTAGCTGTGATTACAGGCTCTCGCCACCGTGCCCAGCTAATTTTTGTATTTTTAGTAGAGTTGGGGTTTCACTGTCTTGTCTAGGATGGTCTTCATCTCTTGACTTAGTGATCTGCCTGCCTCAGCCTCCCAAAGTGCTGGGATTACGCCAATTTGCATTTTTGAGAGCTTGTTTGGAGGTTCTCACGGGAGTGCAGCTACTTGGATACCCTTGATGGAAGACTGGTGCTCTTCTATTGGGGATGGTTGTCCTCTTCGACACACCACGGAGCGTCGGGAGGGGCACTCTTGAAGCCGTGAGGAAGTAAGGGGGCACCTGCTTAGCCAGCTATATTAGCCGAATCAACCCTGGCAGTCGGTGGGGTGACAGATGTCACAGCCAGATCACCCTCACATCCAATAATTTGCATTTTTAACAAGTTCCCAGGTGACTGCAATGTCAGTGAGATCAAGCTTTGAGAACTTTAACTGAAGATGTGTTGGTGGTAGGTCATTGTAACCAGATCCTGCCTGGTTTGGTTACTGTTGCCTCAGGTGCTGATTTTGCTACTCTTTCCAAAGCTAAAACTAAAGGAAAAATAGTAACCATTTTAAAAAATCATGGGAGACAACCGCTTCCAGAGCCATAGATGCTGTTATCCTTTATTTTTTGTAATTTTATTGGGGATGCGGTAAGAAATTGCAAGGAATGATACTGGAACAGAACTATGATGAGAATTTGCCATTTTGTCTGACCAAGTGGTTTCTTACCGTTTTTCCTTTATTTTGCACCTCTCAAGGGCAACATAGGAACTACTGATGATGCTTGGTATCAACTAATTTGTTGAAATTTAATGTGGATGGAAAAATGGAAATGGTTCTCTGTCACTCCAGCAGATCTAACTTGCTGAAGGAGCTCAGTTAAACCACTAGTAATTCGGTAATAGTCTGAAACTTGAGAGAATTTTTGTCAAAATAACTCCCTATGGAGGTTAGTTGAAAAAATTATTGATGAGTACAGTCAGGAAGTAACATAATTTTGAAGAGAATTATATTTTTTTATTTTTTTCGAGACGAGGTTTCGCTTTTGTTGCCCAGGCTGGAGTGCAATGGCACTATCTCGGCTCACTGCAACCTCCCCCTCCCAGTTTCAAGTGATTTTCCTCAGCCTCCCGAGTAGCTGGCATTACAGGCACCTGCCACCACACCCAGCTAATTTTTTTTTTGGTAGAGACAGGATTTCACCACATTGGCCAGGTTGGTCTTGAACTCCTAACCTCAGGTGATCCACCTGCCTTAGCTTCCCAAAGTGCTGGGATTATAGGTGTGAGCCACCTCGCCCAGCCCAATTATATTAATTTTAAAGGATTTATCTTAAGAGTTTTTGGCCCTGTCCTGACTTTGAAGTTTTCTTGTTTTTTGTTTTTGAGACGGTGTCACTTTGTCACCCAGGTTGAAGTGCCACGGTGCGATCAGGGCTCACTGCAGGTGATCCCTCCATCTTAGCCTCTAGAGTAACTGGGACTCCAGGTGCACACCACCACACCCAGCTAATTTTTTTTTTTTTAAGAGAAGTTTTGCCATATTGCCCACACTAGTCTCAAACCTGGACTCCGATAATCCACCCACCTTGGTTTCCCAAAGTGCTGGGATAACCCTGGTAGGCCACCACTCCTGGCCTCTGAATTGTCAATTATAGCCTTAGAAAGTTGTAATTTCCATACCATTTTAAGAACTCTGTAAAGTCAAATATAGGGGATATGAAAATTGGTGAAAAGAGGCCAGGCGTGGTGGCTCACACCTGTAATCCCAGCACTTTGGGAGGCCAAGGCGGGTGGATCACGAGGTCAAGATTTGAGACCATCCTGGCCAACATGGTGAAACCCCGTCTCTACTAAAAATACAAAAATTAGCCAGGTGTGGTGGCGTGCACCTGTGGTCCCAGCTACTCAGAAGGCTGAGGCAGGAGAATCGCTTGAACCCAGGAGGTGGAGATTGCAGTGAGCCGAGATTGTGCCACTGCGCTCTGGCCTGGCAACACAGCAAGACTCCGTCTCAAAAAAAGAAAAAGTTAGTGAAAAGAGACGCTTTTAAGGAAAGGGTAGTCTATTGAGTGTGGTAGACAAGAGTCAATAAACATCTCACTTCAGCAGGACTTGTATACTTGGGTTGAAAGTACCTGGTATTAGGTACAGGATTAATAACCTTTCTATGAACAATGATATCATGCTTCATATATTGCAATATTTATGAGGAATTTCTTTTTAGGGGCCTGATCCAAAATGGTATACACAAACAGCAGCAGGAATCTTATCTCTGATTAGGACAAAATGCTTTTCAAGTTTCACTCCTTGCCCCTGTCTGTCAAAAACAGGACCAATTTCAGTTTTCTCAACTTTGACAGAGTGGTTAAATCAGAAGTAGCAGCTTCTCACTGCCCATTTGGCTTTTGAGATTTAAATAGGAGAGTTTGTTTTCCTACATAATAGGAAAATTAAAAACATCACAGAGAAGTTAGATCCCAGCTACTTTCTTAACAACTACCAACTCTACTTGTTATATTGACTTTCTTTTTTGAGACAGGGTCTGGCTCTGTCACCCAGACAAGGATGCAACCATAGCTCACTGCAGCCTTGAACGCCTGGACTCAAGTGATCCACCTTCCTCCACCTCTCAAGTAGCTAGGGCTACAGTCATGCGCTGCCACACCCAGCTAATTTTTGTGGGGTGCTTGTATGTGTGTAGAATACGTGGTCTTGCTATGTTGCTCAGGCTGGTCTTAAATCCATGGGTTCAAGGGATCCCCCTACCTTGGCCTCCCAATGTGCTGGGATTATAGGCATAAGTCACCATGCCCGGCACTTTACTTTTTTTTTTTTTCTTTGAGAGGGGTCTTGCTCTGACACCCAGGCTGGGGTGCAGTGCTGTCATTTCAGCTCACTGCAACCTCCACCTCCCAGGTTCGAGTGATTCTCCTGCCTCAGCCTCCCCAGTAGCTGCGACTACAAGTGCGCAACCACACCAGACTAATTTTTATTGTACTTTTTTAGAAGAGACTGGGGGATCTCATCATGTTGGCTAGGCTGGCCTCAAACTCCTGACCTCAAGTGATTCACCCACCTCGGCCTCCCAAAATGCTAGGATTACAGGCGTAAGCCACCTTACCTGGCCACCCCCACTTGTTTTTAAAAGACCGCCTCACCATCTTGGAGTGTGGTGGCACACTAATAGCTCACAGCAGCCTCGAAATCCTAGGCTTAAGCAAGCCTCCTGCCTCAGCCTACAAGGAATGTGCCCCACACTTAGCTAATTTTTAAAAATTTTTGTGAAGACAGGGTTTTGCTAAGTTTCCCAGGCTAGTTTTGAATTCCTGGCCTCAAGCATTTCTAATGACTCAGCATCCCAAAGTGCTGGGATTACAGGTGTGAACCACAGAATCCAGCCTATGCCCTATTTGAATAGGGAACCTGCTTTATGGTGTCATGAGAACCTGTGGAAAGGGATTGCAGTTTAAGGGATGACTGGTGTAATGGATAGTGAGACTTTAATGATTTTCCTGATTTTGGCTGCTGCTGAAACACCAAGTGTATCTCTGGCCCATCTTGTTTTAAAAGACAAGCTTCTAGATAGCTGAACGTGGAGAGGACATGGAAACAAAGCTGAGCTGCATGAAGTCAGCAAGGGTTTTCCTGGCTGGAAAAGAGGAATTGTTTTTGCCTTTCCAGTTATTCACATCTGTAAGCACACATGATGATTTTGCAAAAACCTTTACCTATTCTCCACCTACACATTATTTTCCATATCCTGCTCATGCTGCTTATTCCACCTACACAAGTTTGGCTCTTCAAGGCCAGGTGAGTTTTAAACTTAACCAACTTTTCTAGGAAAACCTACCACTTACTGTCTGTGTGTCCTCAGTGCCTAGAACAGTGCAGACATAGTAGGCATGTTTAAAGTTTATTGAATAATTTGAATAGTACTTTATCCCCTCACCTACTCATTCAGAGCAGGGACCTTTGCTTACCCTGCAGTGTTAGACCCTTACTCAACCCTACATACCTGCTCTAGTTAGCTACACTCTCTGCCTAGCTTGATATAAAGAACATAGGGACAAGAGCATTACTGAAGTACTATAGGAACCTATGTTACAGTTCATGTTGAGGTGTGTTCCTGTTTATAAATGCAATTCAAGCTTTCCTAGAGAATTTAGACAATATTTTTAAAATTCAACAACTATTGATTCCTTTGAAATCTGACCACCTGGAAGTACTGCTATTACCATTTTGTTGACCATTCTACCAGATACTTGGCATTTACCCACTCATGCCTGTTTACATATATAATTTTGAAAGATTTTACAAATATGGTGTTTTGCAACTTGCTTTTTAAAAGCATTGATGTATTCTATATCAATGAATATACATCTTTTAAATAACTATTTTAATGCACCATCATTCATTTAATGAATTTCCTATTGATAGGCATTTTGATCTTTTCAGCTTTATAAACAGGTTATAAATATTATTATTTTTTCTTTTGAGATGGAGTTTTGCTCTTGTTGCCCAGGCTGGAGTGCAATGACACGATCTTGGCTCACTGCAACCTCCACCTCCAGGGTTCAAGCGATTCTCCCGCCTCAGCCTCCTGAGTAGCTAGGATTACAAGCATGCACCACCACGCCTAGCTAATTTTGTATTTTTTGTAGAGACATTTTCTCCATGTTCGTCAGGCTGGTCTCGAACTCCTGACCTCAGGTGGTCTGCCCCGCCTTGGCCTTCCAAGGTGCTGGGATTACAGGTGTGAGCCACCATGCTTGGTCCAGGTTATATTCTTACCTGTCTTTACATCTGTCCATTGGGGTAGATTCCTATATTTAGAGTGTTTGGGTAAGAAGGTACATAATTTTTACATTATTGATGAGAAATGAGAGGTCTGTAGGATGGTGGTAATTTACAGTGAGGGCTTACTCATAGCCATCCTGTGCCTTCTGATTCCTACTTCAAACTCCATCTTAATGTGGTTACTATGTGAACCAAATAGGTAATGTTTTGCGGTGTTTCAAAACTGCATCCTCTGTTGGTTCCATTGCAGTGTCTATCCTTACCATTAGCAAACTTGTTGGACTTCATTATTTTGTTTTCCATTTACAGGTCATCACTGTCACTATCCAAGCTTAATATTGCTACATCTAAGTTTATTTTGCAAGTGAGCAGAGTATCCTGTGTCTAGAGAATGCTAAGGAAGGCCAGGCATGGTGGCTCACGCCTGTAATCCCAGCACTTTGGGAGGCTGAGGCAGGCAGGATCACGAGGTCAAGAGATTGAGACCATCCTGGCCAACGTGGTAGAAACCCCATCTCTACTACAAAATACAAAAATTAGCTGGGTGTGGTGGTGCATGCCTGTAGTCCCAGCTACTCCAGAAGCGGAGGCAGTACAATCACTTGAAGCTGGGAGGTGGAGGTTGCGGTGAGCCAAGAACTCGTGACTGCACTCCGGCCTGGGCAACAAGAGCACAACTCCATCTCAAAAAAAAAAAAAAAAGAATGCCAAGGAATACTGGGCTCCTGATGCTTAACTACAGTGGTGATCTTGGAGTTGAGATCTTAACCCCTTTGTGTGAGAAAAACAGCATTGGCCTTTGAGTGGTTCACATGATTTATCAAATATTTTTTATTACCATTATAACCAATTAAGTGGCTTGTGTTACTAAATAATAAATTCAATTATCTCGTGTTTACCTTTTAAGAAAGCCTGGGTTAGGCCAGGCACTGTGACTCAGAGTGTAATCCCAGCACCTTGGGAAGCCGAAGCAGGCAGATCATTTGAGCCCAGGAGTTCAAGACAAGCCTGAGCAGTGTGCAAAACCTTGTCTCTACAAAAAATTCAAAAATTAGCCAGGCATGGTGGTACAGCAGGCTGAGGTGGGAGGATTGCTTGAGCCAGGGAGGTTGAGGCTATGGTGAGCCATGATCATGCCACTGCACTCCAGCCTGGATGACAGAGCGAGACTGTGTCTTAAAAAGTGTCAGGCCGGGCACGGTGGCTCATGCCTGTAATCCTAGCACTTTGGGAGGCCAAGGTGGGTGGATCACCTGAGGTCAGGAGTTCAAGACCAGCTTGACCATCATGGTGAAACCCCATCTTATTTAAAAAAAAAAAAAGTGTCTGGGTCATCACAGATTATATAAATACCTATTTTGTTCTGTTCAGACTTCTTCCAGCCTCAGGTTGATAGCTTATCTTGACAGTTTAGAATATAGATCTGTAAATGTGGCCAAAGTGGTTGACCCAGGAGCTAGGGCAGAGCCATCTGCATTCATTTCTTTGGGGCTTTGGACTGGCTCAAAACTACTCAGTGAATGAAATGGCTCTGAAGAGGAACAACCTTTTTCTAAATTCAAGCCTTCCCATGGAGGTAATTTTTTTGTCTTAGTAAATACTCCAAGCATGTGGTTTTTAAAAGATTCAAATTTTTCAGGAGAGTAAAAAGATAATTATTTGCACCGATTTCCTAGTCTCTCATTTTCCCTCCCCAAAGGGAAGAAATTAGTTTGTGTCCTCTTTTAAAAGATACCATGTCGACATATTTGAGCATTCAGATTTGTAAAACACATACTCTCTTCTTTGCATTGCTTAGTGTCACTAGAAATATATCTTGGGGCTTGTCAACAACGACAAGAAGGAAGCATGGGTAAGAATAACTTGGGCCAGTGCACCCAGGATCGTGGAATAGGAAATTCAAGAACCCGGAGGGCACACCCTTCTGTCTGGACAGGGTACTTCCTCCTTTAGCCACTAAGAAGCTTGCACAGGTTGTCTGGGAACCATGCATTTGTATTTTGCGTTTGCGTCCAGCTTCAAAAAGTGTGTTTTTGTGCCTGCACGAGTCTTGAGTGCGGGGACTTGCATATCATTTAGTATGCCTCTGATTTGCCTTAGTTTATCATGTTTCTGTGTCAGGATCTTGATGTTAGTGTGACATTGTGTATCATTCTTGGGGTGTGTATGGGTGTCTGTGTGTTATGTCGTTATCTAAATGTTACTTTCTAGGGTGTGTGTGTGGGGGGGGGGGTCTGTAAGAGTCCACGCCTGTGTGTGTATCTTGTCAGGGTGCTCCTCAGTTCCCAGCTCCCTCCCTCATTGCATCCCATCATTCTCGAAAGATGGGCGGGTGTGGGGACGGTGGCGCGCCTCGACTCCTACCTCCTAGAGAGAACGCGCGACAGCGTTCCTGGTACACCCCGAAGCCGTCCTCAGGGTCTCGCTGGAAAGGCCGTTGCGCGTGCACATGTGTGCAGCCTCGAAGACTAAGCCTTCTGGGTCGCGCGTTGTCGCGCGCGCTCTCTAGTGGCTTCGGAGGGCAGAGCTGACAGAACAAGAGGGAGGGGCTGGCGGCGGCGGAAGTGAAGTCACTTCCGGGCTGAGGTGTTTGTTTGGACTGGAGAAGGGAGGCGGCGGGCTAAGCGCACGTCGAGCGGGGGAGCGGCGCTGCCTGTGGAGATCCGCGGAGGCCGACAGGAATCGTTGGCTGCCGTCCCCGCTGTTGTGCACTGGGTGAGGGATCCCCTCGGGCGGAGTGGCGACAAGGGTGCGGCGGTCGAGGGACAGCACCTTGGCGACGGCAGAGGGGCCTAAAGGGTTTCCTGGGTGGTTGGCCGCGGAGTCCCTTGCGGCCTCCGTTGTTCGTTGCTTCTTTGCATCAAGTCTGAGGGATGAGCTTGGGCCGACTTCTCCCTCTTCTCTGAGACATGGCCGTCGCTTTTTTTTTTCATTGTCATTATTTATGATTTGGGTCTCGCAGCTCTCTATCCGGGTCCTCGGTGGCGCGAGGGTTGCCGGGATAGCACTTTCTCCTGTTCCCCATTTTTCTGGTCCTTTCTCCCTCCGCCGGGTACCCTTTCTCCAGCCCCCACCACCGCCTCGGCAACAAAGCTCATTGTTTCTACCCACTTTACGCCTGCGCGTTGCCACGCGCAGCCCCTAATTGCTGCGCTTGCGCGCCTCAGCCGAAGCTGGGGTTTGTGGGGAGAGGGGCGGAGGGACTGGCGGGCTGTTGGCTACCGGGGGAACGCTACAACCGTCGACAGGCCTCATCAGAAGATCGCCTTTCTCCCGTTTCTTCGCCATTTCTACCCCTTATTTTTGGTTGTATTGTAGCTCATGCTCCGGAAAAGAGAACCTTTGGGGTACTGGAACCCTTACCTTAGGAGGGCGTTGAGTTAGATGAACTTTAAGGTTCTCTTACCTTTTGATAATTTTCTGTGCTTACTCTCCTTCCCCCACCACCGCCACCAAAAATAAATAAGGCTCGTGGTGAACTTAGGTCTGCAAAACATTTGTTACAGCAGGCAGCAGTGATATTTTTTAGTGACTCCTAAAAGTGGTCTTACCTGCTTGCTTTTGTTTCTCTTTTCTCTGATTTGGCACCCGTATTAAACTCTAAAAAGCATTTGGCTTCCAGTTTGCCTTGGAAGGTGTAGCAGCTGACAGCCTTTGACGTTCATTTCAACAGAAAGCAGATGCTCCTTTTGGGTGTGCTGGCTAATGTTGGAACGTAGTGGCTCTGTTTTTTCACAGATTTCATTTGAGCAGTTAGGTCAGGTGTTGGTGTCGCTTTTGAAATTTCAAAAGCGTAGATTATGTTTGCAATAAGTAAAAGTTCTCTATAAGAATTTTTAGGCCGGGTGCGGTGGCTCACGCCTGTAATCCTAGCACTTTGGGAGGCCGAGGTGGGTGGATCACCGGAGGTCAGGAGTTCAAGACCAGCCTGGCCATCATGGTGAAACCCCATCTTCTTTTTAAAATAATAATAATGAAAAGAATTTTTAATGAAACTTCACTATTTGCTTTTGTGATTCTGTTTCCAGTTGGTGAAAGCCAGGATATTTGGGGAAAATTAGACTGTTTATACTACTTGTCAATTGTGAACTTGAGGAAAACTTTCTCACAAAAAAGTATCACAGGATAGGTAACTTGACTAGCTATAGAGCCCGTTTGTGTATAGTGATAGCCGGAATTAAGGAATGGAGATTTCCTGTGATGATTCAAGGCTGTGCATGGTGCTCCTTGGAACTCAAATTGAGGTAATTTCTACCCTCTTTGGGTCAGAATGAGTTCATAGCAGGCTTTTCCTTAAATAATAAGCACTCTGTACCTTATTCAGGTTTATCCCTTTATGAGTAGGGTGTGATGCCCTAGTTTTAGTGAAAATTTTTAAATTTATTAAATGAACACTTAGCACAGCAATTTGGTTGATATTGTGGGAGATTAAAGAAGGTGGAAGGTAAGACCTCTGCCCCCTTGCAGTCTAATAACTTTTTGTGCTTTTAAAACATTTTCTTGAATTTACATCCTGTTGTCATTCATTATCATGACAACATGTGAAATAGGCAGAGCAAGTTTTATTTTGCCCACTTGGGAATTAAGAAAATAGAAGATCAAGAGATTATTTTTATGTAGCAAATATTTATATAACATTTAGTGATGCCAGGCATTGTTCTAATTGCTTTTTACAAATATTCTTTGTGTAGTTTGCAGGGGCAAAAAAAAAAAAAAACAAGCAAATCCTAACTAATTTGATTCACAACATAGCTAGGAGGTAGGCCCTACTTATAAAATGAAGAGAACACATGAGAGATGTGAAGTAACTTGCCCAATGTCACATAGCTAGTGATAGCCAGAATTCAAATCCAGATAGACCAGAGATTGTGTACTCTTAACCATTATACAGTGCTGTGTGATTTAGTGACAGGTCTAGGGTACCTTAAGGTGGGTAAGTAGCATAGCTGGGATTTGAACCGAGGTCTTCTGACTGTGGTCTAAGATTAAAGTTGTTCAAGTCATTGCCTTTGTGATCTAGACCACCTGTTGCACAGGTACATGAACAGTTTGCATTCAGTGTAGGCTGTGGTTCAGTTCCCCTTTTTCTTAGTTTTTTTTTTTTTTCATTGTTTAGAGTGGAGCTGTCCAATAATGTAGGTACTGTGTGGTTATAAGCGCTTGAGATGTGGCTAGTGTAAATAAAGAACTAAATTTTAATTTAAATAGCTCTATGTAGCTGATGGCTACCATATTGGATGGGCACACGTTTGGAGGACTTGAATTGCCTCTGCTTCTTGTATCAGTTTGTATCAATTTGGGTGGCATTTCTAATATGCTTGAGCTTTTATTATAAGTAAGGATGACCCATCCTTGCTCTCACCTAATTACCCTTGTTACACTACAGTTGAGATAGACTTTGATTGGGATTTTCTTGTGACATTGTTTCACCTCTGAAGGTTTAAGATCTGTGATTTTTTACCTTGTCCCTTGGTCTGGAGACCTTTAACTGTCCTAAATGTTTAATCACTAGATAGATAATGCTAATTGTTATGCTCCAGGTTCTCTACCAAGGTACTGTTAATAACGTACCTTGTACAGATGAGGAAACCGAGACTTAGAGAGGTTAAATAACTTGCCATGGTCACACAGCTAGTAAAGCAACCAGGTTCCAGAGCCCATGTTTTTTTAATCATTACCTTATTGTGTCAAATAGTAAAACAAAAAAAATCGGTGCTTTTCACAGACTTCAGAGTAGAAAACAGACCAACTAAAAAATTTATCAATCCTCCCTAACTGCCAGAGGAAGTATGCTTAAACGTATATATGCGCAAAATTGATTACAAAAATGTGTATGCAAATAAGGATCACAGTGATTCAAAGCAGGGTCCAAGGGAATGAGAAAAGATGGTGCCTATGGAGGTGGATTAATGAAAGAAGCAGAAGAGAACTATATTTGAATTTTAATGAGAATTCTTAAGGGGTGAAACCAGTGGAGAAAGATTGTAAAACCTAAAAGATTTCTTTATTTTAAAAATCTATAGACAATGTAAAAGGACACTGCTGGAAACCAGTATGTCTAAGAGGCATTTCAGGAGGGGAAAAAAACAGCTGAAGATACAGTAAAGCCCTAAGGGTTTGCTGACTTCCAGGCAGCAGTAATGGGAAAAAAAATTGCTCTTACCAACCAAAATCTGGTGAAATATATGAATTTAAGTGTTAAAACATCTTAAAAAGTCATCTAGAACAGGATTTTTTTTTTTTTTTTTGAGATGCAGTGTCACTCTGTTGCTCAGGCTGGAGTGCAGTGGCACCATCTCAGCTCACTGCAGCCTCCGGCTCCAAGGTTCAAGTGATTCTCCTGCCTCAGCCTTCCTAGTAGCTGAGACTACAGACAAGCACCACCATGCCCTGCTAATTTTTGTGTCTTTTTTTTGAGATGGAGTCTCGCTCTGTCACCCAGGCTGGAGTACAATGGTGAGCTCTCGGCTCACGCAACCTCCGCCTCCTAGGTTCAGGCAATTCTCCTGCCTCAGCCTCCCAACTAGCTGGGATTATAGGTGTGCACCACCATGCCTGGCTAATTTTTGTATTTTTAAGTAGAGACTGGGTTTTACCATGTTGGTCAGACTGGTCTCGAATCCCTGACCATCTCCATCTCTTGACCTAGTGATCTGCCTGCCTCAGACTCCCAAAGTGCTGGGATTACAGGTGTGAGCCACTGCGCCTGGCTCCTTTTTTTTTTTTTTTTTTTTTTTTGAGTCAGAGTTTCGCTCTTATTGCCCAGGCTGGAGTGTAGTGGTACAATCTGGGCTCATTGCATCCTCCGCCTCCCGGGTTCAAGCGATTCTTCTGCCTCAGCCTCCCCAGTAGCTAGGATTACAGGTGCCCACCACCACAACCAGCTAACTTTTATATTTTTAGTAGATACAGGGTTTCACCATGTTGGCCAGGCTGGTCTTGAACTCCTGACCTCAGGTGATCGACCTTCCTTGGCCTCCCCCAGTGCAGTGCTGGAATTACAGGCATGAGCCACTGTGCCTGGCCTGAGTGATGACTTTAGTAAAATATAAATGGATGACAATGTGAATTGTCAAGTATTCAATTCACAAATTATTTTAAAAGAGTAAGAGAAAACCTAATAGTAGGAATCTATCAGTGCTAATGCCCAAAAAACTAAAGATTAGGGAGGGAAGAAGTAGGTTAATAAAATAATTTTAAAAGGCTTGCTTTGGCCCAGAGCAGGGATTGGGTTGCGTATATTGCAGAAAGAAAGGCATTCTAAATGGGTGTAAAGAGGTGGGTTTTTTTTTTTTTTTTTTTTTTTTTTTTTGAGACAGAGTCCCTGTCGCCCAGGCTGGAGTGCAGTGGCATGATCTCAGCTCACTGCAACCTCTGCCTCCCAGGTTCAAGTGATTCTCCTGCCTCGGCCTCCTGAGTAGCTTGGGTCTACAGGGGCACGCCACCTCACCCGGCTAATTTTTGTATTTTTAGTAGAGACAGGGTTTCACCATGTTGGCCAGGATGTTCTTGATCTCCTGACCTTGTGATTCACCCACCTTGGCCTCCCAAAGTGCTGGGATTACAGGCATGAGCCACCACACGCGGCCCTTAGAGTATATTTTTAATTGACGGGAAAATAGTTAAAGCTGTTAAGTATAGGAAAATAAACACTATAGTAAAGAAATCGTTAATAGAACATTTGAAAAAGCATAAGAAAAGTAAACATGAAATTATGGTGAAAGACATAGAATCAAACATCAATTATAAAAATGTTAATTCCTTGCCAGGCAGTGGCTCACACCTATAATCCCAGCACTTTGGGACCCTGAGGTGGGCACATCACCTGAGGTCAGGAGTTCAAAACCAGGCTGGCCAACATGGTGAAAACTGGTCTCTGTTAAAAATATAAAAGTTAGCCAGATGTGGTGGCAGGTGCCTGTAGTCCCAGCTACTCAGGAGACTGAGGCAGTAGGATTGCTTGAACATGGGAGGCAGAGGTATGCAGTGAGCCAAGATCATGCCACTGTGCTCCAGTCTAGGCAGCAGAGCAAGAGTTCAACTCTTTAAAAAAAAAAAAAAAAAAAAAGTTAAGTCCTTATGAGATAAAGATTCTCAGACTGGGTCACAAATTCTATCTACTGTAGTGTGGGACTTAGATAAACCATTTCAGAATTGAACAGATCAAGTAAAGTGTAATATATGTCCATCATTCTTGTACTTTAGAAATAGAAATCACATATTCTTTCCTTTACGCTTAAGTAATATTTTGCAAAAATTAATCATTGTTGTATGCAAACAAAGTTGTAATGATTTCCAAACATGAAGGTTTTCTGGCCACATTTTATTTTTTATTTTTATTTTATTTTATTTTATTTTGAGACAGAGTCTTGCTCTCTTGCCCAGGCTGGAGTGCAGCGGTGCAGTCTTGGCTCACTGCAACCTCCGCCTCCCAGGTTCAAGCGATTCTCCTGCCTCAGCCTCCTGAGTAGCTGGGATTACAGGCATGCACTACCACGCCCAGATAATTTTAGTATTTTTAGTAGAGGTGGGGGTTTCACCATGTTGGTCAGGCTGGTCTCAAACTCCTGACCTTTGCCCGCCTCCCTAAGTGCTGAGATTACAGGTGTGAGCTGTGGCTGGCCTGGCTGCATTTTATAACATAATTAGAAATCAGGGCATTGGCCAGGTGCAGTGGCTCATGCCTGTAATCCCAGCACTTTGGGAGATCAGGAGTTCGAGACCAACCTGGCCAACATGGCAAAACCTCATGGCTACTAAAAATACAAAAAATTGTCTGGCACGGTGACATGTACCTGTAGTCCCAGCTACTCAGGAGGCTGAGACAGGAGAAGTACTTGAACTTGGGAGGTGGAGGTTGCAGTGAGCCAAGGCTGCCACTCCAGCCGGGGTGACAGTGAGACTCCATCTCAAAAAAAAAAAAAAAAAGAAAGAAAGAAAATTTAAAAATTGAAATAGTTTAGGTTGAAAGAACATGCCTGCAACTCATCAAATGCTTAAGCAAAAAGAATTAATAGAAAAAACAGGCAAAAGACTGATGAATCTATATGAAAGGTTTGTTGTGCTCTTTGTACTCTTTCAGTTATTGATATTGGTATAGAAATACACAATTACAAAATAAAGAATCTCAGAATAGATACAGACAAATGGGAATTTAATTATAAACATGAGGAATACGCTTTTATTAGATAATGGGGGATGATGTTATTTATATGGAAAAATATAGATCTTTCACATCATACACAAATGTTCACATGAACTAAAGTTTTAAATATAAAAATTTGAAACTATAAAAATACTGAGAGAAATTATAGGAAATATAACCTCAAGGTGGGAAAAGACTTCCTTGATGTTGTAAAGGAAAACAAATGTCATTTTTAGCCCATCTGATTGCAGAAATAAAATACACATTCATAATACCCAAGATTGTTGAAGATGGAGCAAAGTGGATGCACCCAAACACTATAATAGAAATGTTTATTGCCACAACATTTTTATAAATAATCTGTCATCTCTTACAGTAAAAATGCACATGGCCCTTGGCACAGTTATTCCCACTTACAGGAATATATCCTATAGGAAGCACTACTACCTTGTCTCTACTAAAAAAACAAGAATGATCATAGCAAGATTGTTTGTAATGGCAAAAAGTGGGAACATAAATATACATAAGAAGGGGAGTGGTTGAATAAGTGCAGTTGCATCCATTAAAAAGTGAAGTATACTAATACCTGTTGACTAGTGAAGACTTTATGTAACATATTTAGGAAAATTCTGTTAAAATACAAAAATCCTTTATGCATGTTTATATAAACAGAACTATGAAATGATACATATTAAGTTGTTAACATTGATTAATTACCTCTAGGATAGCATCAGAGATGGAGAGGGAGAAAACTTAATATATACACTTTAGACATTTGTGCACCTAACTTGTATTTTCTTTTCTTTCTTTCTTTCTTCTTCTTCTTCTTTTTTTTTTTTTGTAGGTAGTGTGTATTTTTTACATTCATTCCTGTCACTTTTTTTTTTTTTGAGAGACAGGGTCTTGCTCTATTACCCAGGCTGGAGTGCAGTGGTGTGATCATGGTCAAGTAATTCTTCTGCCTTAGCTTTCCAAGTAATTGGGTGTACAGGTGCACACGACTATGTCCAGCTAAAATTTAAAATTTTTTTTGTATAGATGGGGTCTTTGTATGTTTCCCAGACTGATGTTGAATTCCTGGCCCCAAGTGATCCTCCCACCTCGGCCTGCACTTTAATGCTTGCTTTAAAGTCCTTTCACTTTAATGCTTGCTTTCCTAACAAAATTGATCCTAAAGATGTGCAAAGACCCCTGCGTCCAAAAATTTTCAAATAAATACTGAAAGCATAAAGTGAAAAATTACTGTTGATGACAGATCGAACATCCAAATTTGATACTTGAACTGTTCCAAAGTCCAGAACTTTTTGAATGCCAAAGTGACACTCAAAATTTCAGATTTGGGATGCTCAACTGTAAGTATAATACAGTATTCCAAAATCTGAAAAAAATCCACAACACTTCTGGTTCTAAGCATTTTGGATAAGAGGTATACCACCTTTATTTTGTGATTTTTCACTATGGAAATCTGATGTACCTGTATTTTAACCACTACTAGATACATTAAACTGGTTTTTCTGAGTTACTCTTACTGTGTTATCAAAACACGTTATCTCCTTTGCATGAGATTAAAGCTGAACATTTTTTATTTTTGATATATTTTCTGACAGTTTTAGGGTTTTAAAGCATAACATGCCTTGAAACAAATACAGGATATAGAAAACCTTGGAAAAATTAATGGCTTTGTCAGTTAATTCCTGCCAGTTCTATAGTGGGTCAGAATAAGGCACAAGCCAAAGATAAGATAGTAATAGATGAGGCTGGGTGTGGTAGCTCACACCTGTAGTCCCAGCACTTTGGGAGGCCAAGCCGGGATCACCTGAGATCAGAAGTTCAAGACCAGCCTGGCCAACATGGAGAAACCTTGTCTGTACTAAAAATACAAAATTAGCCAGGCATGGTAGTGCATGCCTGTAATCCCAGTTATTTGGGAGGCTGAGGCAGGACAGTTGCTTGAACCCAGGAGGTGGAGGTTGCCGTGGGCCAAGATCACACCATTGCACTTCAGCCTGGTCAACAAGTCCTGAAACTCGGTCTCAGGAAAAAAAAAAAAAAAAGTAACAGATGAGTATAGTCAGTTTCTCAGTTTTGTGTTTTTGTTTTCTTCTGTGACTTACTTGTACCAAAGTTTTTATTTAACTGTATTTTGTTTGTTTGTTTTCTTTTTTTGAGACAGAGGTCTCGCTGTTGCCCAGGCTGGAGTGCAGTGGTGCAATCTCGGCTCACTGTAATCCTTGCTTCCCGGGTTCAAGTGATTCTCCTGCCTCAGCCTCCCAAGTAGCTGGGATTACAGGCGTGTGCCACCATGCCCAGCTAATTTTTTTCATTTTTAAATTATTTATTTATTTATTTTTATTTATTTTTTTTTTTTTTAATTTATTTTATTTATTTATTTATTTATTTTTTAGAAAAAGAAAAGGAGAAAAAAAGAAACAGCAAAAGAAAGAAAAAAAGAATGAAAGAGAGAAAGAAAGAGGAAGAGAAAGAGGGAGAGAGAATGGGATTCTTGTTTTATTGCCCAGGTTAGACTCCCACACAATAATAGTGGGAGACTTTAACACTTTTTGGTAATTTTAAATAATGCTGTACTTACTTGTGTGTGTGTATGTGCAAAATCTGGTTTATGAAAATATACATTGAAATTTCATTGTATGTACATACACATACATAAAGGCATAAAACACATTTTGGATATGATACCTAAGGGTAGAATTGCCAGCAGGTCACAAAGATGAACATATTCCGCTGTGTTCAGCTTTAATAGATACTGCCAAATAGTTTTCAATATATTTGTACATATGGATGAGCAGTCTGAGAGAATTCCAGTTCTGAATTTGCATGCTACCACTTTGCATGAACAAACTATTTCTTTGATGTGCTAGAGATGTAGTGGTATTTTGTTGTGGTTTATATTTGCATGTTCCTTATGACTCATGCATTTGACCACCCCTTTATTTTACTTTTGACCATTGGATAGCTCATTAGTAAAATGCCTGTTCAATTCTTTTGTACACTTAAAAATGTTTTCTCTTAAACCCAGGAGGTGGAGGTTGCAGTGAGCCAAGATTGCACCACTGCATTCCATTCTGGGTGATAGAACAAAACTCTGTCTCCAAAAAAAAAAAAAAACACAAAAACCAAAAATACTTTCTGCTGTTTTGTCAAACATTAATTTGCAAGAGTTTTAATTATGTTATGAATATGAATACTTTGTCAAATAAATACAAATATCTTCTTCCAGTTTGATGTCTTTTGAGGAACAGTTATTTATTTTAATGAAATCAAAATGAACAACCTTTTTCTTTATGACTGGTGCTTTTTGTATTCTGTTTAAGAAAGCATTGCCTTTCATTTGGTTATAAGAGTATTTTCCTATGTTACCTTCTGACATTGAGCTGAAGACAAAGATGAAAATGGAGAAAGAACTGAGAGATTAGGGTACTTGATATGTGTAATCTAGCTCAGTGATTTTTAAACTTTGCTACACATTAGAGACACATGGGGAGCTTTAAAAACTGATGCCCCTGATGTACCCCAGCCCACTTATTCAGAATCTATTGGTTTGGGACCTAGGTGTCAGCATATTTTTAATTGATATAGAGGGAATTTATGCAGAGAAAATCAGCAAAGAAAGGACAGCAAGGGAGTAAATTTAGAGATTATGAATTTGGGTTAGGATATAGGATCTACAGAGCAAAGTAATGATGTGTCATGTTGGAATAAAAGCTGTGGCTCATAGAATTTTGAGTCCAGAATAAAGATTTAAATTTAGTTCAACAGATTTGGGATTTAAAAAGTTTATCAAGGGCATGAATATGATTTGCCAATACAGTACTATGGCTGATGTGATAGTGGGGTGAGGTAGATTGGGAATGAGGGAGACAAGAGAAAATTTTCAAACTAATACCTATGGTTTCCCTTTTCTAACTCTGCTAAGCCCAGAAATTGTGTGGTAAATTTTGTGTGTATGGGATTTTTCTGGCAAGAGGATCTCAAGCTTTCATCAGATTTTCAAAGGAATCTGAAACTCTCTAAAGGCTAAAAACAACTACATTAGCAAAGAAAATTCATTAAAGGTTATTATGTTTTCCACTTAAGAGTTACTGAATTCCCAAAACATGTTTATGGTAGCTGACATGGAGAGGAGATGACTGATGGTAGAGCTATTTTTGTGACTGGGTGGAGATTGTAGAAACGGATTGAATGTGGGGGTCTGGGGGCAAAAGAGGCAATATAAAAAGCATAACTTGAATTAAAAGATAAGAAAATAGGGAGAATGGAAATGTAACCACATTATATTTGTGCAGGAAATATTAAGTTAAGCATTTATACCCTGATCTTGACAATTATTTGGACAAAACTGAATTTCTGCATAAATTGTGTTAAAGTGATCAGAAAGAAAAGTCAATAAGCCAGGTTCTTGATATTCTTCCCATAAGCATTCATTAGGCATGATAGGAAGAAGACTAATTTTTAAACTACTCATTTGTTCTTTGCTAATAAAAATACATCTTTTTATCTTCTGCTTGATGATCTACACATTAAATGAATTTTAAGATGTATATTAAAATAGTTAAGATTCCTTAACTATAAATTTCAAATAAAGAATTATTTTAAATAATAAATTCTTTTAAATGATAAATATATGCAAAAATATAGATTTAGATACAGTGGTTAAAAGACCTAGCAGTACCTTATGACAGT
The DNA here is from genome assembly GCA_963574635.1 of Cheracebus regulus. Lineage (NCBI taxonomy): Eukaryota > Metazoa > Chordata > Mammalia > Primates > Pitheciidae > Cheracebus > Cheracebus regulus. The sequence goes on from CAUYQU010037613.1 coordinate 121,219, forward strand.
ACCTTTTACTGTCATAAGGTACTGTTAAAAGGTACCTAGCAGTACCTTATGACAGTACCTTTTACTGTCATAAGGTACTGTTAAAAGACCTAGCAGTACCTTTTGGCAGACATGGCTCATCAGGAAAAGACACATACAGTTTACACCAATAAAATCAATTGAGGGTTGCTTAGGAGCCGTTTTTTGCAGATAACTTATTTCAAATAGAGAGTGAGTCATGAAGTTTATCTGTGTTCATCATCATATTGCCTCTTGGAAGACTGAGTTCTACAGCTCCAGTAAACACACTAGCTTTTCCTGGTAAACTTACATTGTATTTTACAAGACTTCACAATCTGATAACTTTACAGAACAAAATAGACTAGATATGAGTTTAGTTTTCTTTTTTTCCCTATAACCCTCCCTCCCTCTTTCACTTTGGCCTAAGGTTTGTGTTAGCTAAGTATGCTTCCTAAAGCCAGGGTAGGAAATGGCTTTTTTTTTCTGGGGAAGTTTTGTCCTAACTACCAAAATCCTCTCACTCTCAGTGAGTTTCTTGACTGAAACAAGCTGTGAGTGGCATGAGAGTATATTATCCCAGTATTTGAAGATTTTTGTTGAAGAACAGAGTGCCTGATAAAGACTCTGAAGGATAGTCTTTAAATTTTAAATTCAGTTCACAATGTATGCGTAGCACTTGCTGTGTATCCAAATGCCTAATGTATTTCCTAGACATTGTTCGAATAAGTGAAATTGGAAAGTTTCAGATCTGCCCCACTAGGATTGATTAGTTTTCTAGCTGACTTCAGCAACCTAAAAGCAAGCTCACAGATGGAGAATACTTGATGGGATTTTAGCAGATGTGTGGGAGGAAAGGCCAAAGAAAATGGCAGAGAATATATTAATGAGAAGATTTGGAACAATGTATAATGGGATCTGAGCTGGATAGAGAGGACAGTACGAGAAGGATGATGTCAACAAGTGTAGAGGAACTATGAGTCATCTCATATAAGGATGAACATTGAGAGTGAGATGAATTAAGGTGAGATGATGAAAGTCTTTTATTTATACTGAGAGTGTAGGTAGATGTAGAGGAGACCCAATACTTCTTCTAGTGCCATTTATTTCCCCTTAACTCTGAGGAAAAAGAGAATTTGATGTACAATATTAACCCCTTTGATTTACAAAAATAAAAAATTTGCTCTAAAATGATACCAATATTAATTAAAAATAGAAAGACAATGGGTTTGGCATGTTAGGAAAGACATATAATAGCAGAAAGTGACTTTTAAATGACTAAGAAATATTTTGACTTTAATATTCATTTTAGAGTCCCTTTCACTATAACAATTATTCATATTTTTGCAGTGTACAGATTAAGCAGAATGGAAGTCAGATATGAAATTCCAAATGACTGTAAAAGAGATACCCACTACCAGCAGTGGGGTGTTCCATGAATATTAAATAGCCTAAGGGGCTAAGTTATAGATAATAAAATTATCTTTGTTTCATCTTGATGGAAAATTTACTTAAATATAGTATAAAATCTAACACAAAAGTGAATAAAAATATCTGCTATAGAAATTAGCTATGATGCCAAATTATCCTGTATGAAAATGACTTTTTTGGTATTTACTAGAAAAGCAATAATAAGTACTATTACATAATTATAGCTGTATTAAGGTGACAGGACAAAAAGCATTAGAATATAGAGCATTATTAATTTATAATGTGTTATAATGCCTGCTCTGATTCAATTAAGCCCTGGCCAAATCTAAATTAAGCTTTGTTAAAAATCACTTACATTTAGTCGTTGATGTTTTTATTTCCCTTTACCTAACTGTAGTGTGGTTGCTCATAATTTAGTGAAGAAGGGAGAGAGACAAATATTAAATAATGGAGAGGAGAAGTTTGCTTTACTATATTTTTTTCCATTGTGTACAAGTAGTTCAGAATTTGTACATGAGTTTTACTGGATATAAATTGATTGAAATTTGTGACAAAGCAAATGTTCTCGAACTTAGATGGAGGAGCCTGAATGAAATTGATGCCTTTGCGAATATAGGGCTCATAGTAAATTACTAGTTTTTAAACTTCCATCTTTACTTAAGAATTACAGGTGGAGATAGGATATTCCAGAGAAAGAGATCAGCTTGGGCGAAGGTCTGGAGGCATATAAAAATGTTTTACTTGCTAAATATTAGAATTAGTTAAGTATGGCAGGCAGATAATTGTGAAGGAAGAAACTAGAACATTAAGTATGGGCACATTATATGAGGACTTACATACTGTTGCAAGGGATCAGAAATTTATTATTTGGCCCAGTAAAGGGTCACTGGATGAGAGAACATAATGGAAAAAATTTTAGAAAAGGCCCTCTGGTTGCTGTGTGGAGAATGGAGTAGAGAGCTTGTTTGCGGAGAGAAGACATGCAAAGTGAAACTGCAGCATAACAAAGATAAGATGTTCTCAGTTAGCTTATTGCAGTAGACTTACCAGTCTTCTTTAAACTTGCAAACTCATTGCTCATGATCTTTCTGTTGGTTAGAATCAAGTTACAGGCTCTACTTAGAGAAAAAGTAGGGGATTATACAGGTGTGTGTGACTCACAGAGAACATTTTAGAGTGTGTCCTCCAAAATTACATTCATGAAGTTCTTCATCAAAAGTTAAAAACCTAGTAAATATTATTGTTAAAATTGAAGAATATATTATGTTGCATATAGTGATCTTTAAAAATGCAATTGTATCCATGGTCTATAATCATCCCCCTTCTGCTGCTGGTAGCAATCTAATAATTTCCCTATTCATAATAAAAAGCAAAACTCCTCTTTAAAGTTTAGACTGTACATGAATTGGTTCCTGTTAATCATCTTCTTGTCTTTCCCCTTAGCCCCTGTGCCCCACATACAATCCAAATTACTTCTTAGTGTAGGGCTTTGAAGTAGTTGTTCTGTCGCCATCTCAGAAAGGCCATTTCCATTTCTGACTAGCCAACTAGGGTTTTACCACTCAACATAGCATCTTATATAATCTGCTTTTTATTGTCTTTTTAGAACCAGCCATTGGTGATATTTTCTTCCGTTTTTTATTGGTTATTGCTGGGTAGCCAGCCCCCACCTCCTCTGCAGTAGAATACAAGTTCTGTAAGAGCAGAATCACAGTGTGCCTGGCTAATCTCATCATTCCCAGTACCCAGATACGTTTGTCTCACTGGAGTTGCTTGACACGTATTTGCTGAATGAATGAATGGCCCACATAATCACCACTGGAAACATCTTCTAGTATTACTAAAGAAATCCCTTTAAAACTGCTTATTTTATATCACATGTTTTTGGTTTGATGCTATGTAATTTAACAAAACGTAATCAAGAAGTACTATATCTTGTAATTCTTCAGTCATCATCCAAAAAACAGGATGGTCTAAGAACATCATTTCTAGTGTTGAATATGTGTTGGTTGCTTGCTGGGACACAAGGACTGTTTTCTCTGAGATGTAATCATGGATTAATTATTGCACATACTAAATTACAAAGTTTTTTTTTTACAAGTTATACTATTAATAACTAAATATAAACAACATAAATGATTGTTTATTCAAAAAATATATAAAGAAACCTAATGTAACTGCAGTCTATATTCTTTAACTTTTATATTAAGTTCAGGGATACATGTGCAGGTTTGTTAAATAGGTAAAGTCATGTCATGGGAGTTTGTTGTACAGACTATTCCAGCACCCAAGTATTAAACCTATTATCCTTTAGTTATTTTTTCTAACCCTCTCCCTCCTCTCACCCTCTACCCTCCAATAGGCCACAATGTGTGTTGTTCACCTGTATATGTCCATGTGTTCTCATAGTTTAGCTCCCTCTTATCAGTGAGAATATGTAGAATTTCATTGTCTGTTCCTGTGTTAGTTTGTTAAGGATAATGGCCTTCAGCTCCATCCATGTCTCTGCAAAGGACATGATCTTGTTCTTGCTTATGGCTGCATAGTATTCCATGTTGTATATGTACCACAATTTCTTTATCCAACCTGTCATTGATGAGCGTTTAGGTTGATCCCATGTCTTTGCTATTGTGACTAGAACTCCAACTAACATGTGTATGCATGTGTGTTCTCAAATTCATGTATGTCAAAATTATGTTTAAGACTATTAATATTTGGTTTAATACAATAATCTCAAAGATTTTGTGATTTGGAGAGTATTTCACTACCTTTGAAAGGGACATGATAACACTATATGAAAAAAAACTTGGTTAAGTAAACATGTTCTGGGACCACTTCTAGCTGTGCAGTACTTTGAGGTGATAAGCTTTATAAAGAGATTGCTTTGTGTTTAGTGTGTAATATGGTGTGGCTGTGTCCCCACCAGATCTCATCTTGAGTTATATTTCCCGTAATCTCTGTGTGTCATGGGATCAGGTGGAGATAATTGAATCATAGGGCCAGTTTTCCTCATCTTGTTCTGGTGATAGTGAGTGAGCTCTCATGAGATCTGATGGTTTTATGAAGGACTTCTTCCTTCGCTGGTCAGTGATTCTTCTTCCTGCCATCATGTGAAGAAGGATGTGTTTGCTTCCCCTTCCACCATAATTGTAAGTTTCCTGAGGTCTCCCTGGCCATTCAGAACTGTGAGTCAATTAAACCATTTATAAATTACCCTGTCTTGGGCAATCCTTTATAGCAGCATGAGAACAGACTAATACAGTGTGTAATCTATACTGCTTGCAATGTGCACTAGAGAAAATAGAGACATGGAGAGTCACTGGATGAATGATGAGTTTCACAGTTAGCATTTTAAAAAATACTGTGAGACTCACTCATCATCGAAAAACAAATATGCAGTTTAAAATGTGTTTTAAACCAAGAACTTAGCTCAGTCAATTCTCTAAGATTAGGAATAAAATCAAGCATGTTTTCTTATCAGGAGACAAGATTGAAACTTGTACTTTCAGAAACACAATAAAAATGCAGGGATTTATAGAAGTATTCATTCAATACCTTGTTAAACAATGGCTCGAAACAAAGTATATAAAATTTTATGTATAATTAAGATGACAGTTTAAAAATGCTGACAATGGAATCTTCAGTAAATGTTTGCTCCAGGAAAACTCTAAACTCTTAACTGAAGGAGCAAAGCTAAAGGAAGGTAATTAATCTTCAAGATCGAAAGTATTGTAATACCAATTGTCCTATGTGAGATATGTAATTAAACTTTAAAGAATCATAAAATCATCTACTTTTAAAAGTGAATCCAAGTAATACATGTGAATCTATGACATTTCCTTAGCAGCATTTTTATTTTTTAATGAAGAGTCTCAAGACTATTAATCTTGTTGAGAATTCCACAATTGCTGATCAAACTCAATCCTGAGGCAGGTTAACTAATGACTTATAATCATTCACAGTTAGTGACAATGGGTTTTAATGGGTTTCATCAAGAAAGACTTCATGAGTGTAAGAAGAGATAACTTATTTTCTTATAAAGCACACTTTTTTTCTTTTTGATGCTACCACCTTAAAATACCTTTTCATGAATTATACAAAGTTTGTCGCAGTATTTTAAGCCAGACAGCAATTGTATGCCCTTCAGTAATAGGGTTTCAAAGAAAGTCCTTAACCTCCATGAAGAACTAGGGGAAGAGAATATCTATTCACTATTCACTACAATACACAGGGTCAGACATGGTGATATATCATGGGTATACACTGAAACATAAAATACAAATATTTCTTGTAGTTTATTATATTCTGTCTATTGAAAAAAGAGACAAACTTTTTTTTTTTTAAAAAAAAGAACATACTAAGTCTCTCAGTGGACTGTATTCAGGTTGTAAAGGAGTGGGAAACTTGCTTAGAGAGGGTGTTTTGGGAGGGCCTTTTGGGGAGGTGGCTTTTAAGCCAAAATTTGAAAGAAAGAGAAATCTCTGAGTGAAAACAAATGAATGTGGCATAATAAAAGCCAGGATAAGAAAAAAAGGAAATCATCTACAGTGTCTGTCCCTGCAAATCAGTCAGTTAAGAACCATAACAGATAGGCATCAGATTTAGTAACAGAAAGGCTATCAATTGCTTTGACAAGAGCAGTCTCAGCTGAGTGGTTGAGCAGAGAATTCAGATTACTCGGAACTGAGGAATGAATAAAGGTGAATGGTGGTAGTGAAAGGGAAGCCATAAACATTGCCAATCTCAAAGACAGTGTACTTGGCCAATTTCATTTGTTGAACAATCTAAATACTTAACAACAGTGGTTGTAAAAGTTAACATTGTAAGTTACTACATTGTAAATTATTACAAGGGAGTATTTTGCAATTCTTTAAAATGTTGTGAAAGAGAAATGTTTAATGGTACACAAAAATGCTCACTAAATTGTACATTTAAAAGCAAAATATAAACATGCGTTTACAAAAATCTTTTAAAAATACATGTGACAATGTATTTGCTCTTGGATATATATAAATAAAAATATGTCAATACTAGGAATCATAATTACATATTATGTCCAATATATTGTCCATACATAAATAAATGCAACTGGAAGCGAATATACTGAAATATAAACTGGTGTTAGCTCTGTGGGTGTCTTAGTCCATTTTGTGTTTCTATAAAGAAATACCTAAAGCTGTTTCATTTATAAAGAAAAAGGACTTATTGGGCCACAGCTCTGCTGGCTGGAAGTTTTGAGATTTGGTATCTGGTGAGGGCCTCAGGCAGCTTCCATTTGTGGCAGAAGGAGAAGAGGAGATCACATAGTGAAAGGAAGCAAGGGAGAAAGGAGGAAGGTGTCAGGCTCTTTTTAACAAGATCTGGTGGAAACGGATAGAGCAAGGATGCACTCACACCTCACTCCATCCAGGGAGGATATTCATCTATTCAGGAATGATCTATTCCCATGATCCAACCATTAGGCCCCAACTCCCAACACTGCCACATAGCAGATCAAAGTTCTACATGAGATTTGGTGGGGAAAATAAACCATTTCCAAACTATAGCAGTGGTATAGTTTTGTTGGCATCAACTTTTAAATAATGAATATATATTACTTTTATAATTATAATTTTAAAATTAAACATTGTAGACTGAGCACAATGGCTCACGCCCGTAATCCCAGCACTTTGGGAGGCTGAGGCAGGTGGATCACCTGAGGTCAGGAGTTTGAGACCAGCCTGGCCAATGTGGCGAAACCCTATCTCTACTAAAAATACAAAATATTAGCTGGCTGTGGTGGTGGGCACCTGTATTCTCAGCTACTTGGGAGGCTAAGGCAGGAAAATTGCTTGAACCCGGGAGGTGGAGGTTGCAGGGAGCGTAGATCACACCATTGCACTCCAGCCTGGGTGACAGAGCACGACTCTGTCCCAAGTAAATAAATAAGCATTGTAAATAAAATATCATAAACTATAAATAAAACCGGATAGACTTGGTTCAAATATATTCTCTGGTATTCACTAATTTAACTTTTCAGAGTTAGATTTTTATCCTCTGTGAAAGAGAAACTCTAGTAACTTTGTATGTATTGCAGGAAGATCGTATTGCAATGTATTAAAACTCCTAACTCTTTAAAAAATAATTATGCCTTCAATTATTTGATAGAGATTTTTAAAAATATATATGTTCAGTTAGATATCATGAAAAGAATAATGGGGCCAGGTGCGGTGCCTCAGGCCTGTAATCACAGCGCTTTGGAAGGATGAAGTAATCACTTGAGGCCAGGAGTTTGAGACCAGCCTGGCCAACATAACAAAACTCTGTCTCGTCCTTCCCACCCGCCAAAAAAACAAAACCAAAAACTTATCCAGCCATGGTGGCACACTCCTGAAATCCCAGCCTCTCAGAAGGCTGAGGCACGAGAATCCCTTGAACCCGGGAGACGGCGGAGGTTGCAGTGAGCTGAGTTAGCACCACTGTACTCCAGCCTGGGCAACAGACTGAGACTCTGCCTGAGAGAAAAAAAAAAGAGAGAGAAAGAAAAAAGGAACAATGGTGTAATAAATTAGGGAAAGACAGTTGAATTTTTAGGTAAGCTAGTAACATTATTGAACAAGGAAGTGGATAGAAGAGATAACAGTGAGTCTGTATTGCCTTTTTTATGGGGAAAAAAATAGTAATTTTTGTTAGGAAAGAATGTTTACCTCCCATAGTATGTATCCCTCAAAAGTTTTCTATATTTGCAAGTATCTCTAGAAAGTATCCTATCATTATTGATTAGGTACTTGGGTACAGAAACCAAATATGATTTATTTAGATGTAAAATCTACTCATAACTGTGCTTCTGGAATTTGTATGGAAGAAGAACTCCAAAACGTTAACACAGTGAAATACGAAGACAAGTTGTAAATTGGGCACACAAAAATGAAAGGTGGATATTTTCCATATGACTTTATAAAAAGCAAGGCCAGGTCATTCTGTTATTTTTATTTAAAAGTTAAGGTAGAAGGTAAACTAACTTCTTTTCTTCTCATGGTTAAGTTTGTGCAGGGTTTGTGGTAAAATTCATCCCTTCTTGAAAAGTAATAGCAAAAGGGAATAAAGTTTTCTATACCTAAGGCTAATATAAAACTGCCACACAGATGAACTTTCTCTCATGCACCCTCCAACATAAATTCAGGTTCATAAATTTCAACTTTTAAATGAAGTATTCTATAAAAATGTTAATCTAAGTGGATTGAGTAGATCTCTATTTATTTATATAAAAATCTCTGTATATCACATATGTGAATTAATGATTTTTTATTATGATGTTTATTACTGTTAAGCAACTATGATTTCTGAGCACATAGAAGATATTGGCAGACATAGTTCCTACCCCTAAAGTAGTTGTACTCTTTGCTAACATTGATAAGAACAGTCACATAAAGAATATTCAGGCAAATAAATAATGCTGGCATTAAATAAGAAATTGAAAAATAAGAACCTGAGATTTTGATGCATTTTAGAAGAGAACAGCAAAAGACTTAAAATGCATATGTAAATAAGTTCAGAAAAGAGTTATCTTCAAAGCTCTGGAGGAGAGATTCAGGGACTTCAGGGATATTTTGAGTAATGGAAGGAAAGAAATCACAGAGACCTGAGGGGTAGATGCTTTGGCTATTAGATAGATATTCTGCAGTATAGTAATATTTTTTATCCTCTGAGAACACATGTAATTTGAGTACATGCCAGCTATTGAAATGGAGTTGTAGATGATGTCACCAGAAGACAAAAGTCAAGTATCCCATAACTGGACTTGGGAAGTTGGCAGGAAGCAAAATAGATAAAATATGTGGTATCACTTAAAAGCACATTCTTTGATGTCAGACACTTCCACAACTGGTTCAGATGCTTAGAGTTTGTTTATTCTTTAAGCCTACATTTTCTTATCTGCAAAATAGAGATAGCAAATAGTCCTTGTACTTACAGTAATGGTCTAATGTTTGACTTAACCATCGAAGTCATAAAACTTAGTATCTTTAAACCAGCATCAACATTTTTAGGTTTAAGAAATGATAGGAAGGAAATCACAGAGCATGCATAGCAACAACATAGCAGAGGCTATGTATTCTTTGTGACCGTGTACTACTTTTAGGTCTCAGTCATTTCACATTTGGAATTATATGATCGTGAGAGATAGTTCTGGGCAACCTTGGCTTATGGGGGCAATTAGCGCAGCAATCCCTTTAGCTCATTTATTTAGTTAGGTACACGGTTACCTTAGGTGCTCACAATTGACAACAATCTTCAGAGAAGTTGCTGTTTATCAATGTATTCATTACTTTCTTGAGGCAATAAGGCAGGTGCTTGGTCCAATACAGAGTTCTTGGCTAGATTTTCACTTATCTTCTCTCTTACATCCTGTTTTTCTATAAAGTTTGTGGAATTGATCAAAGGCTAAATTCTTGGGCATCCCAAAAGTTAGAGAGAAAGCCGCATATATAGCTGTTAACTCTTCAGTTCTATAATCAACCTCGTAAGATTTTGTGAGAAATTAAATAATACAATTAGAATGCTTAGCACAGTGAATGGCACATGGTGCTTAATAAATATTGGTTAACGATTATCCTTATCAATAAGATTCAGCATATAAGATTGATATTTGGTTTTGAGATTTTATCAGACCATATTCTATTTAGAACATAATATCTATAAATCACTGTAGTTCCTGGCTTGCTATTCCTGGTATTATTAAACTTATGCAACTCTGTATTTTTCCTCAGTGACACATTAGGAAGCCATTTTCACATTACTTTCTAAAATATTTGAAGATATTTAATTTTCCTATATTTATATTTTCATCACTAAAGGACCATTTAGATATTTATTTAATAACTATGATGGAGACGTAATTTGGTTAAGATACCAAAACTGAGTTTAATTTGTAGCATTGGATTTAGTTCTAAGTCTCCACTCAGGTAACGTTACTGATCTTTTTCTTATCTTTAGCAAATTACTAGCATAATTGTCCAATTTTAGTGAAATTAATAAATAGAAATGGATGTTTCATAGCATTAACCTATATATGCATGTATTCCTTGGTATTATAGCTCTGTGAGCAAGGCAGATGGGGAGGTCATAGCATGTTGCATTACTAGTCTGCAGAGGACTATGAAAGTAGGGTAAAGATGGAAAGAAATAAAGTTGTTCTATCTGCTTTTCTCAAGGCTACTTTTCACCCATTATTTCATGAAATCCACAAAGGAGAGACATATCACACTTTTGGAGAATCTGGGATCCACTGACTCCTAGGCTGTATTATTTAAAACATCTTGAAGAATGTTATTAGAAAGAAATTTATTTTTAGTTTTGACATTGTTTCTTGTTTCTCTTCCTTTCCATTTCTGTCATTTTATTCTATTTTTTGGTCTCCTATTTAGTCCATTAATATTAAAACTTTAAGCATTTCTAATAACAAGTCATATGAGAAAGATATAAGTAAAATTTTTAAAATATGAAACAAGAGTACCCAGCCAAAATGTTAATTTCCCTTTATAACTGATGGAATTAACCTGAAATTCTAGAATTCCCCTAAAATTCTATCAATTTCCAGAGATGTTTTCTCTTAAGAAGGATGCGTCCTCCCTCATGAAGGGACTAGCGAAGGGAATAGAGAAGGCTCTCTTCTCTATTCTACTTCTTCTTCTTCTTCTTTTTTAAAATAATCTATGAATTTCTAAAAGAGAGAAGAATGTTTTTAATATGCAAGTAAATACTGCCTTTATAAGTAAATGTGTCAGAAGACCAACCAGGGAAACTCTGGTTTCTTCAATGATCCTGTACGTAAATGATGTGACTATTTGTTTTTTAACAAAAGTTAGACTTTTAGACTCTCAGCAACAGAGAACGCATTACTTTCCCAGTAAGTTCAGGGCATAATCAGGACATCATCACATTGAAGCATGCACAAGCTTAATAGTAAAACATGCTGAGATATCTCAGGGTGATTTTTAAAAAGGAAGAAGTAAGAAGTAAAGATACTGCTTGATGGAGGCAAGAAAATTAATCTAGCTGCAGAGCTGGATCTTGCAGTGAATAATTACCTGCATATTATCTGAAGGGCTTAGAGTAAAAAGTCATGGATTGGGTCATGGTGGCTAAATGATAGAGTCCTATGCTTCACCTAAGTTTAGTAATATGACAAGTCTAGCTGGCACAATGTGAGGGTGGGATCTTTGTCTAGGTGATCTGCCCACCAGACAAGAATTCTGGCCAGTGATTGGGATTGGGATGGGGGTGTACAGTTAGCACTGTCCATCCAGCATGTTAAGGGTGATAGAGTCAGGACATCAGAACCAATCAAAGAAAATGTATATCAGAGACATGTTACTTTTCTATTTGAAAACTGGCATTAAAATCTGAGAGGGAGTTAGAATCACAAGTTTTAATGTAGTAGCTCATCCCTGTAAGAAATTTGTATAGACTATGACTATGCAGGGCTCAACACCATATACTGTGTTTGTGGCTTCAGGATCAATTCTAGTTCTCCCATAGAATTTTAGGTAGTGGAGATGGGAGGCAAGCGCACTCAGCATCTCCTTCACACTGCTCCATTCCAGTTTTCCATGGAACCTCACCTTGGGAATCCTTGGAGCTCATGAGCAAAAAAGCAATTTTAGAGAAATATCAGCTAAAATGCATAAATACCAGTGTGCTAACTCTTCAAACAAACTTAGCTTAATTAATTAAGTTATTTCAAAATTTGAAATTTAGCCAATAATTGTGCCAGCTTTTTGGTGCCCAGTGTTTATTTACCAAGCAGCAGAGACATCAGTCCATGATGTGAGCCCTGCAGCGGTTTTCTATACTTGATACTCATTCCATACAATCTTCACTCTGATTCTCTCAAACACTAAGAATACTAAGATTCTCACTGCAGGCTCTAGGACTGCTTTTTCTGACTTGCTTGGAAGCTACGAAGATCATATTAATGGGTACTCTTCCGACCTTGACAGGAGGCAGTGTGTTACCTAATTGAGACTGTAAGTTTTTGCCCTTGAAAACTGTTCCCTGAAATGGTAGAGACAAGATGTAAAAAAATTGGAGGCAGATTACATTTTATGCTTGATAATAAGCATGACTTCTATGTTGTATTTGCTTAAAACAAAGTGAGACAGACAGTTGGGAGGGGGTCCACAGAGAAAGTACAGCTGGCCTGCATACTGCGAGGAATGCATGCTGGAGTGGAACCACAGAAGTTTGGGCCCTTTGCAAGGGAAAGGAGCCTGGCTCCTCCTCTTCTTGGGCGGAACCTGGCAGTCAATCTGTGAGGTGGAAGCACTCTAGGAGGAACTCTCACTCTGCCAGGAGTCCCTGTTTCCCCTTTTCTTCCCTTTTTTACTCAATAAAATCCTACCTTATGTACCTTTCAAATTGTCTACAAGCCTAATCTTTCTTGGCCATGTGACAAAAAGCCCATCTTTAGCTGAATTCAGCAAATGTCCCACAACATAAGTAGATCAGGCATTTAATGGCAAATATTTCCAGTTTTAGGTAATTACTCAGTTTATAAGTTTTTATGTCAGAATGCCTCTTTTGATATGTTGGAGCTAAGAAAAAACCTTTTCTTTGTTCTCTGAAGGTTTGCTAAAAATTAACAAGAGGCAGATGAACAGAAGAAAAGGCATACAAATTTATTTGATCATAGTTTTACATGACGCAGGAGCCTTTAGAAAGAGGATACAGTAATAGAGGGAAAACTGTCTATTTTCATGTTTAGGTTTAACAATGTATGGACAGCCATGTGGAAATATGATTCAACAAAAAGAATATGATCTGATGTTAACAGGCAGAATGGGGAAACCCAGCAAGGCCTGTCTAAAGTCTTCTTTTCCTCTCTTGTGTATTTTTTCCTTCTGAGTATCGATCAGGACCTTCTCTGGAGTGGGGGTTTTATGACCTATATTCAAACAAAGTTAGATAATTTCTTTATAGCCAGTTTTTACACAAAAAAGGAGATAGAAAGAGTAATATTTTTCATTTTTATGGCTGGCTTTGGTGAATAGGGATTCTAGTTTCTATGACTCACCCTGGGGAAGAGGTTTTTTAATGTTTATGGCTAGCCTTTGGGGAAAATGAGACTGAGAGACAAGAGGGCAGGTAAAGGTCAGAAAAGATTTATTTTTGAGGCTGTTTCTGAGGCCCTTATTTTGGGATATTATTTTCTGAGTCCCAACAGATTCACATGAAATGCTCTTCAATAGTCTGGGTCTTAATTTGCAAGGCTTGATGTCAGAAGCAACCAGAATGTTTATATAAAAAGCAGATGCATTTGCTTAACCATATATCTGATTGTGAATCACTAGGTGAGTCTGATGTAATATATACTTTAGAAATCAGCTAGTTGTGGATCCAGGACTCTCAAGTTCAGAAGCTCCCTGAATCCCCTGCCCCTCAAACCACTCATCACCCCCAGGATCTTCTGCACTCTATGCCTGAAACAGTTCATTCAATATTTGGAAAACATTTGTTGATTGCCTCATATATACTGGGAGTTCTCCTAGGTACCAGTGATTTAAAATGAACAAGATGTAAATCATCCCTAGACAATACCATTCACGACATAAGCATGGGCAAAGACTTCATGACTAAAACACTGAAAGCAATGGCAACAAAAGCCAAACTAAACAAATGGGATCTAAATTAAACTAAAGAACTTCTGCACAGCAAAAGAAACTATCATCAGGGTCAACAGGCAGCCTACAGAATGGGAGAAAATTTTTACAATCTCTAAATCTGACAAAGGGCTAATATCCAGAATCTACAAGGAACTTAAACAAATTTACAAGAAAAATACAAACAACACCATGAAAAAGTGGGTGTGAAGGATATGAACAGACACTTCTCAAAAGAAGACATTTATGTGGCCAAGAAACAAGAAAAAAAAATCTCATCATCACTGGTCATTAGAAAAATGCAAATCAGTGAGATGCCATCTCACGCCAGTTAGAATGGCAACCATTAAAAAGGAAACAACAGATGCTGGAGAGGATGTGGAGAAACAGGAACACTTTTACACTGTTGGTGGAAGTACAAATCAGTTCAACCATTGTGGAAGACACTGTGGTGATTCCTCAAGGATCCAGATCCCATTACTGAGTATATACCCAAAGACTATAAGTCATTCTATAAAGACACATGCACATGTATTTATACTGCAGCACTATTCACAATGGCAAAGACTTGGACTCAACCCAAAAACCCATCAATGATAGACTGGATGAAGAAAATGTGGCCCATCTACACCATGGAATACTATGCTGCCATAAAAAAGGATGAGTTCATGTCCTTTGTGGGAACATGGATAAAGATGGAAACCATGATTTTCAGCAAACTAACACAGGAACAGAAAACCAAACACTGCATGTTCTCACTCATAAGTGGGAGTTGCACAATGGGAACACATGGACACAGGGAGGGGAACAACACACATCAGGACCTGTTGGGGGTGGAAGGCTGGAGGGATATCATTAGGAGAAATACCTAATATAGGTGACAGGTTGATGGGTGCAGCAAATTACCATGGCACGTGTATACCTGTGTAACAAATCTGCACATTCTGCACATGTATTCCAGAACTTAAAGTATAATAAAAAATTTAAGACATAAATCTGTCTTCAAGAAATATATCATACTTGGAAGACAGAGTTCTAAAACATATCACAGTGTGCTCAATGATGAATATTGTATTAGATAAATGCAAAATGCTATAGGAGCAAAGAAAATATTAGTCACCTTCCTTAGGAGAGAAGAAGAGGGCATACTATTTCACAGAAGATGGGACATGTGAGTTGGGCTAAAGCAGATTTTCAGAAAAGGAGAAAGACGCTCCAGAGAGACAAAAATAAATGCAGTGTAGTCTTGTATGTTCAGAGCTAATGAGAAATTCTGGTGGCTGGAGCCTAGTTTGCATATTTACAGTAATCTAGGGACTTAATTGAGAGGGTCCCTATAATTTACAGTAAGGAGACCCTACTAGTGTCTAGGTGATAAAAAACATTGAAAAATTTCAAAGAAAATAGTGATATGACCAGATGGAGGACTGTATCTGCTAATCATTAGGAAAATAGTTTCTCTAAAGGAAGATCGTGCCTTAAGGTCAATCTCCATTGCATCAGAACAGCAAAATAATACTGGTTGTTTTGATTAATGTACAACATAAAATAATCCATTTGATTTTTAAAAACAAATCAACTGGATTACAGTCGTCCAAAATATAGAATCAGAGATTCCACTTATCTTATGATGGGCAATGTTCCCAAAGACATAAATTCTGTATTTTTTTTTACAAAAAGAAAAAATGCAGTTATCGAGTTTATAAACATTGAAATGATATAATATTGTTTAAAAATTCCTTCTTAGTGAAACTTTTTGTATGTATAATTGTTAAATGCAATTAAGCTGTGCTATGGAATTTCCCATGCACATATCACTAAAGCAGCCTGTCACTAGGTGTGTCCTTCAACAGCTCAGAGAGTTTTTATTCAATCTTCAGGGACAGAAGACAGAGAAAAAAGCCTAAGGACAGGCCAAGGAGATTCGCTGACTATTTATAGTATAACCTTGTTGGAGAAAGTCACTTCTTCAGAGAGAGGGAACGAAAGCCTTTGTGTATGTTTAATGGAAATAGCAGCAATGTGAAATATAAAACAACTCCTAATCAAAGGAATACTTTGTAACTCTAAAAGAATGTCAGGAATAAATGTAAAATTCACAATTAGCTGAAGCAGAGTGATTCATTAGTGTCATCTTTTCTTTTCTTTCATTGTTCTATTGTGATCTTACATCTTGAAATTATTTTCAAATTTACCTGCCTCCTTACTGCCCCCCAAAATAGTAAAATATACACATTTTAAATCACTTCTGTCCCATGAATATAAGTTATATACTTCTGTTGAATTTTTATAAGTATAAAAATTGATAAATATTATTTAATAGTGGCTTTAAAATTTACGTCATTTGAATAACACTTTAAATAATTTAAAAAAATATTCCACTCTTGTGGATCCTAAATTCTGCCTCATTTAAGCATTAGAAGTATGAGAGACTTTGTTCCTTTTTTGTTTGGAAGCAATTTAATAGAGCTATAGTTTTTTGCAACACTTTTATTATATAATCCTGCCAAATGATCCCATCCCCCATCTGTTCACTGTGATGTTTTCTTCCTATTTTATTCCAGAAAATGCCAAGACAGCCTCCTGGTGGGTTACCTTGGCAACCTCATGTGTCATGTTTTAGAATGTCCCAGGGCTGCCATTTTATTTCAATTTGCATGCACTTCAGTCAGCTAACAGTAAGTTAAGAAGGTTTTAGAATCAACCTTTATTTTCTTGCAGAACAAAAAAACAGATAATTAGGATTACTATGCAGTAAAATCTACGTATATTTCCTACAGTATCTAGGAAAAGCTTTGGCTTCTCTTACCTAAAGTCATGCTATTTTTCACACGGCACTTCATAAAATGACACCGCAATGCTGCTCTAACATAAAACTCAATGGGACTCCTTCCTCTCATCTTTGAAAAGCGTATCACATATGTCAGTCATACAAGGTTTTTCTCAATGGAACTTTGGACATGTCTGTCAGAGTAAGATGGCAATGACTCAAGGTTATTTGATTATATCAAGCTACAGATTTCATGTAGTCGCCAATCTAATGTTGAAAACATTTTGAATATTTTACATCTGAAGAGTCACATCCTTCAGTTATATTTTTTAAAGTTAGTGATATTTCTTTTTGTCTAAGCATAAAATATTTAATACTTATTTTTGAGAAAATAACATTTGTATTAATCTTCAAAGATAGACTTTTGCAGTTTTATTAAAAGCAAGAATTATAGAATGCTTGAAATTTGAGCAAAGTTGTATGTAAAGTTAGTAGCAAAGCTAAAATGAAAAGTAATTCTCTCTGAGACTCCAGTATTTATTAGGCATCAGAGAGTGATGAATCATTCTTTTCTCCTTTGGAAGAAAATTACTATTATGCATCCTCCAGTTTCTGAGATATTTTCTACTTCTCTGTAAACAGCTTAGGCATTCTATGATCACTTACAACATTCTGAGGAAGATATTCTCCTATGTATTAGTGACTTTCTTCTGTTTGACCCAGATTTAATGTTACCTTGTAATTAATAACCTTGTCTTTTTACAGGAGGGTCTCTGAAGAGCTTTTTTAGAGTGATTTTGAGTATTAACATAAACTGACTCTATTTCTTTCTTTCCTTAGGGGCACCAGCTAAACATATTTTAATGTCGCTACTTTCTTTTATTGCGTTTCCGTCTAAGCTTGATTATGCTTTGTCATATTTCAGCTTCGAGTTTGAGAAAAATGATCATGAATTTTCTATTTTCTAAAAATCTTCTCCATCCTAAGAGTACTAGGTGAGTCTTCTGAGACAGTACATCCACTAAGAATGTTTACATCTGAATATCATTCTTTTGTGAAAATTCTCAGTGTCGTAAGTTTCCCTTAGACACAAATTTGTGATGAAAAATTTAATATATAATAAAGGCCTGTAGTAAAAGATTATTTTTAACGCCAAAGAGGAGTAATGTTAGCTTGATATCTTACTTATTGGTACAAAAATCATTTGAAATAGATCACAAGGAAAGAGAAGGACTAGTTTCCAGACTGATTCACTTTGACAGCCTCATTCAGATTGTTCACAGTAGATAAAGTATCAAATGCAAGTTTGCCTACTAAGACTTGTTCTGAGAACACTATTAACTTTAGCTTTTCGTAATACTAGTAGTTGCCTTTACATTTTCTTTCTTTCTTTCTTGTTTTTCAGTTTAGTAGTTTTAATGCTTGCTTAACAAAGGCAGATAGTTTCTTCTATTACCATAGTAAGTTTAGCTAACCCTGGATGACTCATGCGATAGATTAGCTCTGGTTCTAAAGAGTTATAATGAGTGCATTTAGCACATCTAGTCAAGCTTGATTTTTTGTTTGAAATATTTGGATAACCTTAGGTGCAGATGCGTAGGTTAGTTAAAATTATGTTTCCCTTGTTTTCTTTCTTTCTTGTTTCATCTTGTTTTCAATCTTTTGAAATTTTTGTACAACTTTATTACAGCACAATTTAGATACTATAAACGTTACATCTTCAAAGCATATGACTTGATTAGTTTTGACATTTGAATATATCAATGAAATCATCACCATACTCAAGATAATGAGCGTATTGGCCCCAAAAGTTTTCTTGAGCCTCTTTGTAATCACACTCCCCACCACTTTCCCAACCACAATTTGCTTTCTGTCACTACAGATTACTTTGTTATTTCTGGAGCTTTGAATAAATGTCATTATACAGTATGCATTAATTTTTGTCTGGATTCTTTTATGCAGAATATTTTGAGATTGATCTACATTGTAGTGTCTGTCAGTAGTTCTTCCTCTTTATTGCCTAGTAGTGTTCCATTATGTGGAATATTTTGATCCATTCACCTGTTAATGGACATTTGGTCATTTCCAGAGTTTGGCTATTACGAATATTACAAATACAGCTGTTATGAACAATCATGTATTTTTGTGTGGGCATATATTTCATTTACCTTAGATACATATCTAGGAGTAGAATGACTAGTTTACAGAGTAGGTGAATGTTTACCTTTTTAAGAGACTGTTGAGCTGTTTTACAAAGCCAATGTTTCATTTTATATTCTTACCAGCTTTATGTAAGTACTCCAGCCTCAACACATGCTCACTAACACTTAGCCCTGTCTTTTAATTCTTACCATTCTAATACATGTTTATTGTTTCATAGTATTCAACAATGAGCATGTACCACATTTTGCTCATTCATATGCTTTCAACTTTCTGGAGCCATATAAAATACTGCAGTGAATACCCTTATATAGATACCTTTGTGAAACTTGGAAAGAATTTTTTGGAGGGTGGGATCCGTGGGACAGATGATATAAAATTCTCAATTTATCTGTACACTGACCAGTTGCTTCCCTGTATACCACAACAATTTACACTTTTACCAGCTGTACGTGAGAATTTCTGTTTCTTTATATCTTTGACAATGCATAGTATTGTACCACATCCAAATTTTTCTTCTTCAGTAGGGATATAACTTAAATTTGCATTTCTTGGATTATTAATAAATTTAGGAATTCATGTATATGTAAACTACGTGGGTTTCTCTTTCTTTCATTTATCTTTTATGTCCTTAAATTTTTTTTACTAGTTTTCAAATTGTTTTTTCATTTTATTTTTAAAAGCTCCTTTTACATTCTAGACCAATGTTGTTCAGTAGGACTTTCTGTAGTGAGGGAAATGTATATCTGTGCTGTCTAATAAAATAGCAGTAGCTGCACATGACTATTGAGCATTTGAAAAATGGCTAGTGATCACTTGAGGTCAGGAGTTCAAGACCAGGCTGGCCAACATGGTGAAACCCTGTCTCTACTAAAAATACAAAAAAGTAGCCAGGTGTGGTGACACATGCCTATAATCCCAGCTAATCCAGAGGCTGAGGTAAGAGAATCACTGGAACCTGGGAGTAAGAGGTTGCAGTAAGGCGAAATTGTGCCACTGCTTTCCAGCCCGGGTGACAGAGTGAGACTCCATCTCAAAAAAAAAAAAGAAAGAAAGAAAGAAAAATGGCTAGTGGTATTGAGGAAGTGATTTTTTTTAATTATTTTATTTAATTTTAAGTAATTTGCATTTAAATATTTGATTGTGCCTAGTGGCTACTGTACTGAAAGTGTAATTGTAGACATCAGTTCCTTATCAGTATCAGATACTGCAATTGCCTTCTTTGTGGCTATTTGTCCACTATTTTTTTTCTGTGGTTTGCTTTACTCAACAGAAACCTTCATGTTTGATGTACTCAATGGTATGAATTTTTATTTTTGGTTTTTAGTGTCAGGGTTTTCTTTAATAAGTATTTCTCCATGTTGAAGTCACAGATACTCTCCTTTTGTTCTTTTGGTGTCAGTTAATGATCTAGTCTTGTTTTCCCTTCATAATCTGTTAATCTCTTGGTAACTAATTGCTTTGAGGAGCCTTACTTATCATCTATCCTAATTACATTTATATCTTTCTGAGCTCTGTATTTTTTTCACTGGGTTATTTCTCAGTTCCTGTGCTTATTTGATAGTGCTTCTATTATCAGTTCCATTATGACAAGTACTTAATATCCAACAAGACAATAATTTGATGTTTTGCTTATTTCATTTTCAAAATTGCCTTAGCTTTTTGTAGGTCTTGTTCTGTAATACGAGCATTAAAAGAAAAAGATCTTTATTATTGTGTAACTTACATATAGTATACTGCTCAATGAATGTTTATATATGTATATAATATGTAATTACCACCTAAATAAAAATGTATCATATTTCTACCACTCTCAGAATCTCTCGATTCCCTTTATAATCAATGCTATTTCACCCCCAGAGGTAAAAAATATTCTGAATGCTGTAACTATAGGTTAGTTATATACTCCTTTGGTCTGACTCCTTTCAATCAGCTTAATGTTTCTGAGAGTCATTCATGTTACTGTATCAGTAATGTTTTTTTTTTTGTAATTTATATTGCTATGTAGTATTCCATTTTCTGAATATACCACCTTTGTCTATTCAACTTCCTGGTGAATATTTGGATAGTTTCTAACTTGAACTTACCTAATGCTGTGCTAATAAACAATTTCTGGGAAGACTAAGCATTTGCCAATTCCCCTGGCATAAATACTTCTGTCATGGCCAAGTTCAAGCTCCATGGCTTTCAAACAAACTTTCAAATTTATTTGTGAGCATCTATCTACACACTAACTCAAATGCACACCTGGAGCTATTCTAAATAAAGTTGCTCTGCAAATTCTTGTACAAGTGGGGCATTTTTTATACATTTGAACTAATTTTACTTGGGTATGTGTGCTAATTGTGGGATTTCTGGGTCACAGGATACACATGTTTAATTAGTAGAAACTAGAAAGTTTCTTAATTTGCTGATAATTTTTACAACAAGCAAAATTAGACTTTATCAAACTCTTTTCTCTGTTTATTGAAATGATTTTGTGATTTTTCTTCTTGACCAATCAATGGGAAGAATTATAGAGATATATGCTTTACATGTAATGAAAATATTATTACTATTTGATCATATTATACTCTTTTGGAACACTCTTTTGGATTTGTTTAGCTAGTGTTTTGTTTAGGCTTATTACGCAGATACCGTACATTTTTGCTGAAATGAAAGCAAAAATATTATTTTAATTTTAACACTAAGAGTGAAATTTAAAGTATATAAATTAGAATATAGACACTCTCATAAAGTTTCTACTATTGCTTATTTTTAGCTTGACTTTATTATTTAAGGCCATAGTCCTAAAACTATTGTTTTCAATCCTGGAAGTACACTAAAATCACCTGGGGAGCTTTTATAAAAATTCTTAGCCTTCAAATCAGACTTGTAATTCGAGAGTCAGGAAACAGCTGTGAGAATCACATGGGGTCTCACCCTTAGCTCAAGTAGAATCTACTGGGCTAGAAATGCCTTGGTGATTATGAAATGCACGTGTTCACCACACAGACAAATATGCCCCTTAAGACTATGATTAAGGAAAGGATTAAATGGCCTCTAGTTCAGCATTTAGCTCTGAAGTTCCATTATTCTTAGAAAATGTTAATTTGTTTATTTAGCTTTCATTGTTAGTTCTGTAGCCCACCAACTAGCCATCCAATCATTTCAAAGTGCAGCTTTTTTGCCTGAAGTGAAATTCACAAAGTTACAAGTGAGGGACATATTACATGTCTGCAGTGTCAGCACTTCCCTCTGATTTTCCTAATAAGAGGAGCCAAGATTTTTGCCTTTCTTCTCTCCCCCTTTCTTGCTACAAATAGGTTTTCCTTGTATTTATTCATTCATCTGTCTATTTTTTACAACCAGCTGCTTCTGTAAAAGTTATTTCATAAAGCTATTTTCAAATCTTAGAGATTCCTAATCAAAAAAGTGAAATTTTCTATATTCTTAAGATTATTTGAGGTACAGTGGATGAAGTAGCTTTTAAGTCCATCAACAGAAGGGCCTCTCTATGTATGTTTTCTTCTGATCCTCAAAGTCTGAGTTCTTATGAAACAACTGAGATTTCAGAGGTACCCAAAATTACAGAATGAATTGGCTGAAGTCTAAAGCTTGAATTGAGGTTTATCAACTTTGGGAAATTCAAGTCTCAGCATGAAATAGACACACTCTTAATTAAGTGTGTTGAGTTTAAATGTATTTTGGAAAATTCAGAAAAAATTGGTGTGGTCCAAGTTGGTAGAGAAAGTTATACAAATTGTAAGAGTCAATATGGAAGAGTAGAAAGAATACAGGACGAAGATCAGGTGTGAATCAATTTGGAAGAGTGAAAAGAATATAGGAACAAGAACAGTAAGTCTTTGCTCTATTGTTTACTGACTGTTGTTGAAGAAGGGTTTACATTTTCAGAGTTTAACTTCCTCCTTCTCTAAGATGGGAGATGAATTCTTCCCCTTATTTCAGATTCCTATGAGTAACAAATGAGGAGATAGATATGAAAGAATTTTTTTTTTGAAAGGTGCAATCCACATGAAGAATGTATGAATGGTAAAGTCACTGAAAAGGAAGTGACCTTTTTGCAGGATGTTCATAGAAACCAGTTGAAATCAGAGCTCCAAGCTCAGTACAGTTAATGGCTACAATCCTCTATTGTCACTTAATAATGGTGGTAACCTCTATTGAGCCTCTTTTATTTTAACTATTTAATAACTTTGTTCCATGTGAATACTTTCCATTGCTATAGAGAATCTCTAAGAAATCATGTGAGTACATTTCACACAATTATCTTAGTGTAGTTGTTCCCTCAGGATCAGAAAACTAAGGACTAGCATTAGATCTTTATCAGAAAATAAATTATCATGTCTTTTAATTCGGTAAGTAATTTTTTTTTCCGTTAGATTGATTTGGTTGATATGGTCTGAAACCTTGTCTAATGCATTATATTATATTTTGTTTTCCTTTTTTTTTTTCCCAAATTTATTCTCTAAGTTTTTCATGTGTTTTTTCATTTTGAATGATCTACAGTTCTCTTGATTAGTGTATCTATCCATTTTCTCATATACAGGGCAATCTCATTTTTTCCCTGAAGTGTATTTTTAATATAATATTTTAATATATAAGTTAGGCAAAGGAAATAGAACATAAAATAACAGTAAAGAAATTACCATGCACTTCATTTGCTTCCAGTTTGAGGAATGAGACGGGTAGATAAAGTATACATGATAGCCCCAGGAAAAACCTAAATGTTGTCTCCTTTCCACATTAAACATACTAGGCATAATTTATAATGGAAACAAGTAGATTTTTCCAAGTAGCTTGTAGAATTTAGTACTGGGATGGCTTAGATCAATGGTTTTGAAAGAGGAAGGGGGAACGATTTTGCTCCAAGGGAACTTTTGGCACTATCTGGAATATTATTGGTTGTAGCAACTGAAGGGTGCTATAGGCATCTTGTCCCAGAGGCTAAGGCAGGCCCAGGCTAAACATGCTACATTGCGCAAAACAGCCCCACAACAGAGTTATTCCAACAGAAATATCAATAGTCAGAAATCAAGAACTTGCCTTAGATTCAATGGGTGATAAAGTTCCATAATCTGAAAGGAGCCTCTAGATTGGGCCTTGGGGATGGAAAAGGAAAAAACTCATAAAGACTAATTGAAATAGTGTAAAAGAAAGCCACAATTTCAGCTGGTAGCCTTGAGTGCTACAGTGCTCACGGTAGCTCCACCTTTGACACTTTTCAATTTTAGAGAAATGACCCTAGTAGACCTGAAATAAAATAGACCTAAAGGCGTTCTATCACTGGATTTGCACTGGTGAGAGCTTTGGCCTTTGTAGACCACTAAAATGACCAAAGAGGAAAAAAAATGCAGAGGAAATAGAAGAAGAAAATCCAGAAAGGTAAACATGAGTACTGAATGGTAATGCAATGGTATATCTTGTTCTTTATAGCTGTTTGGGAGGGGAAGGAAGCAGGTATGAAAGGGCTTGGGAAGGATATGGAGCCTACTGACTAAGGATCAAATCCCAGAGGGATGGTATGTGCCAGTCTCAACTCACAGCCTCAGACAATATAGCTGACCCTGGTCCTAGGACCTGCTAGGGCGCTGGGACACAAGATTTGGGTTCCGAGATTGGCTGCTGTCCACTGTGGGACCCTCGCAATGGGACGAGGGGCTCTGAGCTCTGGCGAGCATGCAGTGCAGGACAGGGATGCGGACCTGCGAGGGAACGGCTGTACGCAGAGCTGAGGCTGGGGCACCGCGGGTCCTCCCTCACGGGCAGGGAAGGACAAGGCACGCGCGCCACCAGAGACGCACAGAACAGGTGACGGTTGCATGGGGCTGGAACTGGCAGCGGGGTATCAGCAGGGGCAGGACCCGGAGATCCCAGCGTGGGCGGCTTGCTGCGATCAGGAGCTGGAGGCAGGAGGCGCAAGCACCCGGCTCAGGGCACCCGGCAGCTGCTCACCCTTAATCCCCGCCTCGCTCTTCCCTGACTCCCAGCGCGCACTCCATCCAAACGCAGGCCGCGAAGTGGGCCGAGTGAGCAGGACGACGCGAGGAGCCCAGGGCACGGCGGGCTGGAATCCACACAGTGCCTGCCCCGGATTTCGTGCTCGGAGGGCACCCCAGCAGCCCCCAGGCCCTCCCATGCTCTGCCCAGATCCTTGGGCAAGAGCGCATCGACAGCATCATTGCCTGTAAGTCTTGTCTGCTTAGTTAACATTCCAAGAACTGGAAGTTCTGAAATCCTTTCCCGCACTCTCGGCGGGGGTTGGAGTTAGCAGTGGAGAGCATGGAGATTTGACCCGGATAAAAACAGTAAATCTGGAAAATAAGCATATTGATGATATAGTTTCATCTTTCTAAACTGCTATTAAATCCGACCAGAAGTGAAAAATGACGTCCATGTTTTGCAAAATTTAGAGGCTGTCATTACCCAAGCAGACCTAGGGAATCGGATCATTCTATTCAGCTGGAACTAAACTTCTTAACAAGAGTGGCAAAAGTCGTTTCTAAAACTTAAAAATAAGAACCCATCATCTATTTCTTGCATACATCTCATGATAACATTGATTTTAAATGAAAAGAAGGTTAAGGTTAGTGCCAATTTTATTAAACAAAACTCTGTGCATGTTTTACAAGTTTTTATGTTGGAACAGTTTTGCAAATGCGACCTATATAGAAGGTGATAATATGAAAGAGGGGGGATGAAGAAACTTTTCTATAATATAAAACAAATTTAATAAGAAACCTGTTACCTAAGTTATTTCCATTCAGTTTCAGTATGCTGGAGTAGGAATTTGAAGATTTTGTTGTTGTTGTTGGGGTTCTGCTTAATAATTGTGTGACTCTAAACGAATCACTTCACAGTCTGAGACCTTTTTCCGCAACCTTAATTTTGTAAGAGACAATCAGTGGTTTGATAAGTGGGGACATGATACATTGCTATGTTTCATACTGCTCTTTGGTAAATTTCTTGTCCACTTGACAGCTTTAGGTTAACAAGAGGAGATGGGTTGGGCCAGGAAAGACCATGTCTTTCCCAGGTGATTCTGATCATGATCTTTTCCTCATTTCTTACCCGTCCGAAATTTTTTGAACTTTCTAGCGGACAGAGGCTGATTAACATTTAACTGTGTAAACTAGCAAATATTTGATTTTTATGCCATGGGGTGGTGAATGCTTTACTTTGAGTTGCATTTGGTATGTTATTTAGTTGAAATATTTTATTTGTAGAAATGAGTTTGGCATAGCACACATGGGAAATTTTCAGGAGCGGGCTCAGAATATTTAAGAAGGAGTGATTTCAAAGTCTTTTGGGATACAAGGAAATATCTTTATAAACTAATTAAGCCTTTAATTCCTAATTTGGTTTATTTGTCTCAGATTGACTGGGTGAGTTCATCCATTTAAATTGGGCAAACTCAGCTAAGCCCCTTCTCAGCCTGCAGGCATACCCAGTCTTTGTCAGGAACTGCGGGATACCAAGGACAAATCTGATTTTACTGGAATTTACTTTGACAGTAGTATCTGTAATGACTCTTTACCATTTTTTGAGTACTTAAAATATTTATTATTTGGTAGGCCATGGTTAGAAATTATCTTACATAGGCTGGGGGCAGTGACTCACATCTGTAATCCCAGCACTTTGTGAGGCCAAGGCAGGTGGATCACAAGGTCAGGTGTTCAAGACCAGCCTGGCCAAGATGGTGAAATCCCGTCTCTACTAAAAATTACAAAAAATTTAGCTTGGCATGGTGGCAGGTGACTCAGGAGACTGAGGCAGGATAATTGCTTGAACCTGGGAGGCGGAGTTTGCAGTGAGCTGAGATCGTGCCACTGCGCTCCAGCCTGGGCAATAAAGCAAGGCTCCATCTCAAAAAAAAAAAAAAAAAAAGAGATTAGCTCACATTTTATTTATATAGATTGCTGTAATACATACATATCAATATATGTGAAAATGACTAAAATATTAAATTTGCTGTTGAATTATATCATAAACATCCATATATCCATAGGATTTTGAAGAACAAAGCATTACTATTCCTCTTTTGTTTTATATTAATAATTTGATATAGAATTTAAGTCAGTTCTCAGCCTTCAATGGGGTCCTACTTGAAATTGCTTATGTTGGGTGGATAGCCTCTGTGGGCTTGATTCTCTAATGTGTTCCTCAGCTATTCTGAAGGTGACAGTTGGAAAAGTCTCCCTTTGCTAGGAATCTCTTAAGATATCATAACAGGATGTTAAAATGTGAGATTCTTGTTAGGAATACAAGAAAGAAATTTATGCTCAATTAATTCCACACTTAGATCTACACCCGCCATGGGACTTGGAAAGGAGATGGTGAAATGTAGCTTTCAACTCTTGGATTATCAGTGACCAGGAGGATATATTAGGGGTAGCTACGGGTTGATGGGGATGTCAAGGAGACCTGCAGAGATGGTGTGTTTGGACAAATTCTGAAGGCTTTCACTCTTTGCTCATAGAAGAGGGAAAGGGGCTACTCTATGAAGGAGGAGAGTGTTTCTACCTTGCTCAAATCCAGTCAGAGAAGTTTCAGAGTATCAACTTATAGGTTTGATAATATTCCTTGGAGTTTTAGAGATGAATGCTTACATGTACCTGAAAACACACCCTTGCCTGATCACAGCTAACAACCCGCATTGTGAGTGAGCTGTAATGACATATGGTGGGGGAAGAATGTATACATTTTGACAGTTGAGTTTGGGAAGGAGTTGGCCTGAAGGCATTTTGAAATTTTTTGCATCTTAGAGGGTCAATGGTAGACCTCTAGAAGTTCAGGGGCTAAGGGAAGTGAGTGGAAGCCGCCAGCAGAGAGAGGAATATTTTATGTCATGGGAAGTTCAAAGTTCATAGTGGATGAACCTTTGAGAAACTGACAAATGTGTTCCCTCTCTCCACAGTCAGGAGTTGTTCTTTTGTCACCTAAATAATTCTGACTCCACATGACAATGCATCTGTCCCTTTCTCCTACCCATCTTTCCCCTGGGATCTGACTCCTATTGAGTCACGTGGTCTAGTGAGGGATTCAGAGGAGAAGAAAGCACCTAATCCTAGCACTGCTATGGGCTTCTCAGCATAAGATGGATCCAGGATGGGAAATTTTAAAGTTTTATTTTTGTATGAAGTTTGAAGTTTTGATTATTACATTAAATGTGTACTTCATGTAATGAGGCTATTCTTTGGACTAAAAAGAACTAGAAAGCTACTTTCTGAGGTTTTATCCAGGAACAGGAAAAGAACCTGCCCACAGCAGAGGGTTGAAAGACTAGGAAGAGTTTCCTTATGCACACAAGGAAGTCTAACTTCTTTAATGACATTATTATGCCATAATAGTTCTTTTGACTCTGGCTCAGCTATAAAACCTTGGCCAAATGTCCTTAATCTTTCCAAAGTTGTCAGTTCTATATCAGTAAATGAGCATGATATTAGCACCTATTTCAAATCATATTTGTGATAATTAGACTATAATTAGCACAGTGCCTGACACAATGTAAGCAAACATTAGCTATTATTAAGATGATTGATTTTTACACAAATGTCATAGCTCCTAGTTCAGTATGGGCTCATTTAGGTACAAATGGCAGTCTGTTACATTGAATTATCAGGATGAATTGGTTGATGCAATAAAAACTAACATAGTTTTTATTTGGGGCTAGAAGAAAGTGGTGACCAAAAACATCAACTTGTCTGACTCCTTGATTTTGTGTATTGCTTTCAAATCTGAGAAAAAACAGCTGCAGTTTCCCTGACTAGTCATTTTCCCAACTCCTTTATTAGTAAATACTATAAAATAGCTTCTTAAGATACAACTAAATAAGTAGTTATTAATGTCTGGGTACAAACCAGAACTCCACTGGCCGTTTTTATATAACAGTTTTAGAGGCTGGGCACAGTGGCTCACGCCTGTAATCTCAGCACTTTGGGAGGCCAAGGTGGGAGGATCATGAGGTCAAGAGATCGAGACCATCCTGGCCAACATGGTGAAACCCCATCTCTACTAAAAATACAAAAATTATCTGGGCGTGGTGGCATGCACCTGTAGTCCCAGCTACTCGGGGGAGCTGAGGTAGGAGAATTGCTTGAACCTGGAAGGCGGAGGTTGCAGTGAGTTGAGATCCTTCCACTGCACTCCAGCCTGGTGTCTAGCGACGGAACAAGTCTCTGTCTCAAAAAAAAAAAAACAAAACAAAAAACCAACAAGAAAAATCCAGTTTTAGAAAAGCCAATACTTTTGATGATGAACTTTTGATGAATTTCTTATGATGAAGTTCAAAATGGAGTCCAATTGTTGAAAAAAAGGCAAAGCTAGAACTTCTAGATGAGATTTTATAGAAGTCCAAGTCTTAATGCGAGTGAATTGTTTTCACATTACTCAAAAATCAAAGGCACAAGTGTCTGTGGATAAATGTAAACATCTGAAATCTCAGAAGCACTACTTTGTATTTAAGCACTAAGAAGGTTCATGCACAGATCTTGACCATCTAAGAAGTAATATCACTGTTCCTTTCTTTGACTTTCCTAATGAGGAAAACAAACTGATGTGTTATAAAATGAAAGACAAATACTAAATTCAAGAGGAGGCATGTGTGTTCAGGAAGGCACTAAAAATGTCAAAATGGGTTTTTATGGTCCCATCAACACAAAGGCTTGGCTCTGGACTTTTTGTTCACTTTTAGTAAAATTATATAAACAAGTCTTTGCATACCAGGAGAATTTCCTCAGTTCATAAAATACTCAGGGAAGAAAGCATCAAGCTCACTAAAGACTAGCTCACCATGACTTGCTCAACCACACAAATTGAGCTTTATATATGTAAAAGTTGAGTATCCATGGTTTATTTTTCTGCTGTGAGGGGAAAGAAACTTAGCACTTTCATCTTGTCTGTAGTCGCTTGTTTTCTAAACATGGTATGAAGGTCATTTATTTATTTTTACATATGTAATCACTAGGATCTGACAAAATAACTTTGTGCAACTCCCATTCATCTTTTTACAGCCTCTAAACTCTAAAACTGCAGAGATAAAACATTTCCAGAATGGGAGGCAAAGTATGCCGTACAAATTCATCCAAACTCATAAGAGCCGTTTTATATTTTTAACTAAGTTTCCTTGTTGGGATATACAGTGTCATCTCCTATAAGCTCTATGCTTGTAAGAATATGAGCTGAGAGAGATCCAAGATGGCCGATCACTAGCAGCTCAGGATTGCAGCTCCCAGTAAAACCGCAGAGAGCCAGTGGACGCCGCACTTACCGATAAATTTTTGTTGCCCACGGACCAGGACATTCCCAGTGGAGGAGCCCCACAGGTCGCCAGCACGACCCTTTCGGCTGGCGTGGCTTTTTTGCCGGCGCCTCAGCTCGGCGGCTCTTGTTGCGGAGTAAACGGGACTGAGTCTCCTTTCGGCTGATGTTTGGAGCTCTGGGAGATCAGAGCGGTCCATCCAGCTGATTGAAAAAGGGGCTGAGAAGTCAGACCGGAGACCCCCGGGCAGAAAAGCACCACTAATTTCAAGGCTGCTGTCTTAACTAGCGTTGCGAGTTGCACAGTGAAATTTACATAGATTCCGGAGCCGGGAATTAACAAGCTGGAGGTCCACTCAGAGACCTAATTTGAAAGTGGGTAATTACAAAGACGACAGATGGATAAAACCATAAAGATGCCAAGAAGCCACCATAAAAAAAAACTGAGAACACTCAAAATCAGAAAGTCT